>JASPKZ010010545.1:0-120592 GCA_030220185.1 Diploptera punctata
AAACCATCAACTTTGTAATTCATCATTAGACACAACACTTCTTGACCCATTCGCTTTGAAAGTCTTATTCAGCTGGTAAATATAGTTTTTGCGCGATAGTGCATTTTGTCCAGCAATGGCGACCATGATTGAAAGTTCAACTTCCTACATTTCGGGGTTGCCAACCTAAATAACTATACTGTAATATTACATATTATAAACCCACGTGGAGTCAATGACCAGTCGCATTTCAATGATTTTTTATTTACAACCAATCACAGTCGTGTTTCGCCTAAAATATACCAACTAAAGTTTATCATAATAAAGAAAGCACCTCCTTTTTAACATTCTGAATAGGTCATAGCATTATTTTGCAGTGACTGACCCTCCAACAAATACAGCTACCAGATTGTATATATAGTGCATGAATGTCAGCAGAAAGCGCATGTGATAGATAATATAAAAACATTTGTAACAATTGATTATACCACAAAAAAATAGAAAACACTGTTTGGACTTTCTTAAATGATATATTTTTCAGGAAATGACGTTACAGAAAAATATAATTGACATATTTACATCATACTTACTTACTTACTCACTGGCACTATCCAACCCGTAGGTTCATGGCCGCGCGGACATAAGCTCTCCATACATCCCTATCCTGCGCTAATGCTTTCCAGTTATTCCCTGTATAATCTACTTCCCTCAAATCATAGTTAATGTTATTCTCCCACTTCATTCTTGGTCTACCAACAGGGCGTTTTTCCTCTGGCTTTCCTACAAGAAGCTTCCATGCAAGTCTTTCATTCCCCATACGTGCAACATGTCCTGCCCAACGCAGTCTACGAGACTTAACTGTTCTTATTTACATCATAGGACATCAAATTAATTAATACCTATAACGTTGGTTATAAATTTCTCCTCACTTCGTGAGTCATGAATTTATCGATAATTTGGAAATCACTCGTGGCATTACTTATGACAGTTTCTCTCCAGAAGATGGTCCATAGATTTCCTCATTCGCGATTTAATTTTTCTGTCTTAGGTCAGTGACTATTTGAGTTCGGAAATTTAATCGGTTTGTTCTCTTTATAACTGTGATATCGTAGCAGAAATAACATTGCATCACATAAGGGTAGATAATGTGTTAGCAAATATTACGTCATGGGTCATTTAAACACTTCAAAGAATTGCTTTGTGGTTGTAATGAATTGTCATAATGAAAACAGCGCTTCACTGCTGCCTCATTTATCATGATGTCCACCTAAATGAAATGTATACATGCTGAGAGTAATACTTACGTAGTTAATGTTGTATATGATTAAATTGTTTAAAAATAGCTGCAATTATAACTTCTTCTTCGGCTTTTCCCTTTTTATAGGTTTGCTGT
Organism: Diploptera punctata; assembly: GCA_030220185.1. Lineage (NCBI taxonomy): Eukaryota > Metazoa > Arthropoda > Insecta > Blattodea > Blaberidae > Diploptera > Diploptera punctata. Next base: position 1,373 of record JASPKZ010010545.1, read on the forward strand.
CTTCAGTTTCCATTTATTTCCATCATTCCAATATCCTTCTTCCAAATTCGCATCATCCATTATAGTTCTGACATAGGTTTTCAATGTCCATCTTGGTCTGCCACGTTTATTTCTTCCAGGGGGTGACCATTGTTATTTATTTTCCATTCTTTGTACATGGCCATGCCATTTAAGAGAATGAATTTCAATCCTCTTGCCAATAGATGTGGTGACATTCATTTATCTACAAAGGAATTCATTTGTTATTTTATCCTGTTTTGTTTTTTTTTGAAGGCTTCTTCTAAGTTAATCAAATTCAACTGTTCTAATTTTATCATTTTGAAATTCCCTCAAAGACCGAGTTTCACTTCCATATGACAAAATATTCTGTACTATACTCTTATAAATTTTTATTTTAGTTTTCTTTGTAATATTTTTCTTCCAAATTACTCTATGTGATGTCTTAGTTGCATTTTTTGTCATTGCAATTTTAGTTTGTACATCTCTTTCACATGTTCCTAAACTTGTAATTATTGACCCAAGATATTTAAAAATTTCACTTTTTTTATTTTTTTTATTTTCCCTGTTTCGAGTATGAGGTCATCCACATCCTTTCCCAAATCATATATAAAGTCATAACTTCATTCTTATTTATTATATCAGAATTATCGACATAAAAAATCTGTTCGACTCTCATTTCGAAACTTTATTAGCGCAGAAGGAAAATCAAGCTATGCACAACACGTTATCCATGAAGGACATAGCATGTTAGATATTGAAAACACCCTAACAGTAATGCACAGAGAAAATAATAGAGCGAAGATAAACGTACTCGAGGAGATGGGAATCTTGAAGGCAGTTAACAACAACGACCATCTGATAAATGAAAACGCACCCAGTACGTGTAACCCCCTCTACCAGATCTTCAGTGAAACACCAGTTTTGAATCCTGCTGATGATGGGACTAGTCCCGAAAGCGCTACAGATAAATAGCTAATAAAGTTGAGGAGACGGACCTTTTAGGTAAATATTCTATAATTTTATATTTTAATTTTGAATAATACCTCAACGGAACGCATCATGAATCTTATAAAAGTTGACTATATTAACGCTACCTTTTGGATATTTTTTTGTATATACATAAAGGTAAGTAATTTTACATCCCGCACGTAGTTTTATTGTATTGTATTAACATTAAAAGTGTAGATTACTTATATACCTATCAATTGCACCTGGGCAGTTATTAAAATATATTTTTTTGTATATACATAAAGGTAAGTAATTTTACATCCCGCACGTAGTTTTATTGTATTGTATTAACATTAAAAGTGTAGATTACTTATATACCTATCAATTGCACCTGGGCAGTTATTAAAATATATGTTTTAGGCACCCGAAAGTTTACATCTTAATAGTATACATATTGATCTTGAAGAAGATTTTCGGGCTGTAGGCCGTGGTCGTGAGGCTTGTAGTTCCCCGAAGTTTCGCCAGAGACTGCGTCTGGCATCCTCAAGGGTTGTCTTGAGACTGGCAATTCAGAATTGGTCGTGAGGCTTGTAGTTCCCCGAAGTTTCGACAGAGACTGTGTCTGGCATCCTCAATTGCCAGTCTCAAGACAACCCTTGAGGATGCCAGACGCAGTCTCTGGCGAAACTTCAATTGCCAGTCTCAAGACAACCCTTGAGGATGCCCGACGCAGTCTCTGGCGAAACTTCAATTGCCAGTCTCAAGACAACCCTTGAGGATGCCAGACGCAGTCTCTGGCGAAACTTCGGGGAACTACAAGCCTCACGACCACGGCCTACAGCCCAAAAATCTTCTTCAAGATCATCATAGCAACTCCGGCCGTGAAAGTCTACGTGAATACAGTATACATATTTTTTGCGCGATAGTGCGTTTTGTCATACTTACAGCAATGACGACCATGATTGAAAGTTCAACTGCCCACATTTCGGGGTTGCCAACCTAAATAACTATACTGTAATAAAATAACTATATAACCAGATTTAAATTCGTAAAATCTTAACCTATTCATCAATATTAATCATTTAGGATATGGCGTAGTCGGTAGAGTCCCTACCTTCCACTCCGGCGATCCGGGTTCGGTTCCCGGCGGGGTAGGGGATTTTTAAAAAATCTCAACCTTGGGACTGGGTGTGTGTAGTGTCCAAGTTGTGCCCATTGGGTTTAATTTCTCTAATAAAAATTTAGGATTAATAATTACAGCCATACTTTTAGGTGAAAATTTATGATTGATTTAATATACATTATACGAAACAAATCACTGCATTTTAAATTAACTAAACTTTATTTGAAACAATATAAAACAATAAATACGTACTTGCCGCCATTTTACACCAAATTGGTCTCACGGCCTCCTGTTGTTTCAGCTAATAAACATTGCCCACTTTTTAAGGTTAGTCAATTGTTTACAATGAACGCAAATATTTCCAACAAAGGTGTTATTGTTTTACTGTTATTTATTATTTTGAAAACACGATCGTGCAAAAAATAATGTACAACGCACGTTTGTGAAGTGTTTTACAGGATCTCGGAAATTAAAAACCTGCTATCGCTCGGTTTTTAAACATTTTACTCGATTCTGTAAAAACCACTTCCCAACCTCGCATCGTATTATTATTATTATTATTATTATTATTATTATTATTACTATTTACTTTTAAAGACTTCCGTTTTTTTTTGTTTACGTATTATCATTTTTACAAATAATAAAAGTTCGGGAATTACTAATCAAGTTATGAAACAATCCCTCGTACAAGAAAACACCAGATTACGTTTATATAACACTTTGGCTAGACCAGTATTGACCTATGGTAGTGAAGCATGGACACTAAAATGACAATATGAAAGTAGAATAACGGCTTGTGAAATGAGATCCATGCGCAGAACAGCGGGTTACACCAGATGGGATCGGAAAAGGAACACCGATATCTTAAAAGAATTGAAGACGCCAATTTTGGAATATATCAAACAGTACCAACTAAATTGGAAACACCATCTTGAAAGAACGAGTTCAAATCGGATCCACAAAGCTGTTTATAATTATATACCAAGAGGACGAAGATCTCTGGGGCCGTCCTATGAAACGCTGGAGGGAAACATTTCTATAGAATCGTAACAGGCCTTGGCCTAATACTTGGAAGGAAGAAGAAGAAGATTATCCTTTTTTACAGGGGAGGAGGCAAAAGTTCGAAACCTCTGCTGTAAACTGATTAAATAGTCTTTAGTCTCTAATAAAATAATGAACTCCGACCAAGTTCGAACCCTGAATACATGGATTAAAAAAACGAGTACTATACCACCAGAAATGAATGCGAGTTCCTACATTTGGGAATTTTGCCAGAGATTTACCTCGCATATCCACATGTCCTTTAAAATTCTACACATCTCTGTGACACGGAAATCATTCCAATTTTTCTGCATCTGCGAAGTAAATTATGACAAAAGATGATATCTTTTTAACGTATTCCTTTCGTATATTGAATTTATAATTAGAACAGTTGCAAAAAAAATAAGTTAAACACGGGTCTGTCTGTTTTCATATGCATCAGGAGTTGGTAGATGGCAGAGATATGAAACAAGGCTCTTCACTCTTCAAATGCCAAATCCATTACAAGGATTATTTTTTTCTCTCTGAGTAACTGAATTGATGCCATCTCTGAATATTAATATTCTTACACAATACCCGATTGGTCGATTTGCGAGGAAAATATTCATTGCAGATGCTTATGTAAATCAAACAAAACAGTTTCATACAATAGGTATACTTTTAAAAACTTAAAGCAGGATTTTAATATCATAATAAAAGTTAAAGTTAATAATTTTATACTTCAAAATTCTTTTAATGCTTAAATGTAACTTAAATAAAGAAAAACATCTAAATAATTCATCGTTGTTCACTGTTGAATGAAAATGTCTCAGTAACAATTAAATAAATTGTATTACGTAACAGTCTTTCTAAATAATGCTTTTAAAATCTTTTAAGTCATTGTTGTCAGAATTATAAAGCTTTCAGTTGTAACTGTACACCAGCTTTACTTCATAATTTTAAATAAAAGTAAACTAAAACTCTGATTGGATGTTAAAACAATTAACTTTTTGATTTAACAAATCAAATTTAAACATTATATTAATCAATAGAATTTAAAATTACTATCATGTGATGTAATAATGTTCTTTAAAATTATAAAAGAATTGCACTAGTCATTCTGCGTACAACTTTCAACAAAGATAGAAGCAATAAGAGTTCTCCTGATAAAATGTGATATTTAATACAAGAAGAATAGTTGATTCAAGAAAAGAAAATAATTTTATTTTAATTGACGGTGAAGAATAATACCACCTACATTTACTTAATCTGCTGGGAACCTACAAAGTGAATAAATGTGAAATTATTTCTACAAGAAACAATTTTTTTTATGATTATCCGCATACTTTGTTAGTTATGATTAATTAAAATGTGGGAGATTTGAATGGGACACCCTGTACTTCCAGAAATGTCTAGGAATGCTTCTCGACAGTTCAATGGACATGTTGCACAGAACGAGGCACGAAATCGAATACAGACTTGATATTGTTCGTGCTACTAATGGTGCACATATAGAGGTGTTTTAGTGTGTGGCAATGAACATTCTTTGTGTTTCTGTTTCGTTTAATATTGACCTCATTTCATAATTTGTTAGTTATGATTAAAAGTCCACCGCTGTGGTCTCGGGGTAGCGTGCTGCCTTGTCACGCAGCGGGCCCGGGTTCGATCCCCGGTCGGGACAGTTTTTCTGGGTGAGGTTTTTATCGGAGTTTTTCCTCACCTGCAAGACAAATGTCAGGAAAACTTTAAGCCCCAAACGGTCCCCGAAATCATATGGCCATCATCATCATCATTCATATTCATCTTAGGTTAAGCTTAGGATTAGGGGCTCTGCTGGCGCACCATTATCATCATCATCACCCATCATATCATCGGGGCAACGTAACCCCGCCTTCCAGGCCCCCAACCTCAGAAGTGGGTTACAAGTACGCCATGCCAGGAGAGAGACCAGGAATGTCGAAAGACAAATCTGGGGCATTTGAAAAAAAAAAAAAAAAAGATTAATTAAAATGTGGGAGGTTTGAATGGGACACCTTGTACTTCTAGAAAAGTCTAGGAATGTTTATTTATGCACTTGTACGAAATCATAATTAAAGTGTTTTTTTTTTTCAAATGCCCCGGGTTTGTCTTTCGACATTCCTGGTTTCTCTCTTGGCATGGCGTACTTGTAACCCACTTCTGAGGTTGGGGCGCCTGGAAGGCGGGGTTACGTTGCCCCGATGACATTATGGGTGATGATGATGATAATGGTGCGCCAGGAGAGTCTCTAATCCTAAGCTTAACCTAAGATGAATATGAATGATGAGTGCGATGGCCATATGATTTCGGGGACTGTTTGGACCTTAAAGTTTTCCTGACATTTGTCTTACAGGTGAGGAAAAACCCCCGATAAAAACCTCACCCAGAAAACTGTTATTGACATAACAAACAAAAGAACAAGGAAAATATATCGATTAATATTTAAATCGAGTTTTTTCTTCAAATCGAAAGCATTTATTATCTACATTATTAAGATTAGAATTTATTGTACTTTCACTTTATCAACGGGGATCGAACCCGGGCCCGCTGCGTGACAAGGCAGCACGCTACCCCGAGACCACAGCGGTGGTATTGTTGAACCTGTATTTTCTGTTTTGATAGCGTGTTTTGTTAGAATATAAAGCATAGGTTTTGTTGCCTGGTAACTACGAACTAAAACGCCACTGATTGTTATAATAGTAGATAAAGATGTGTTACTCTATGTCAAATTATATACAAAACAATAGACAATGAAATGTAACTGCCCAACAATATAAAAAGTTTATGAAGACTTACTTAGCGGATTGATGTATTATGATTTATATATTTTTTTAGTGTGTACTGCATATCGGAGAACAATGGCAAGAAGAAATGTATGAATGATTATAATACGCCTGAACAGTAAGTTATACTCAGTTCTTTGTTTGTAAACACGTAAATTTATATTGCCGGTAGTAGCTATTCAAATTTACAAATATTTTAACAAAAGTGAACACTACGCCAAGAGAATGTATACGTTTTAATCTTTAGCAGCCAACCTAACCTTATGGATATAAAACTACAAACAAAAGTTGAAATTGTAACTTACCTAAAATACATACTTCGATGCGGATTAATTCCATCGGCGAAGTATTCTGTATATACACACCACTTTAAACTCGTTTCTGGCAAGAAACTAACCAAGCGACTGTCAAAGCACAAAACAATTTCGTACTATACGCGCCGAGCGGAGACGTTCTCGATTATGCTGTCACCTAGCGGAACATTTTGCCACCTACTGACCGTACCATACATTAATTATTCATAATAGTCTGACCGGCCTCCGTGGCTTATTAAATTCTTCCAAAAGTCGTTTCCAATCGCTGTTTATACTTAAAATAAATTATAGTTAAAAAAAACTAAAACACGCTTTATTAGAAAACCGAACTAAAAAATGAAAAATAATTTTAATTTCCAACACTCTTGGGATAAAATTAAAGTGGCCAACAAAAAAATCATCTCCAACACATCTAGAATAAAACTAAAGATATCTAAAAAAAAATATTTTACCATAAAAAGCGTGGGGTGCACTATATCAATTAATATATTTGATAATAAACAGATATTAGTAAAAGAGTCTAAGAAGAAATCGTAAAAGCCATAAAAAGCAGCCCACGCTTTTGATGGTAAAATTATTTTTTTGTAGATAACTCTAGTTTTATTCTATATGTGTTGGAAATTAAAATTATTTTTCATTTTTTAGTTCGGTTTTCTAATAAAGTGTGTTGTTTTAGTTTTTTAAAACTATTATTCATTTTTTAGTTTGGTTTTCTAATAAAGCGTGATGTTTTAGTTTTTTAAACTATTTTTTTTTATTTTTAGTTTAATTGATTGTCATAAACCGGAACCCATGAAAATTTAATTGCTTACGATATTTTTAGTGTCTAGACACGAATATAATTATATTTTTTAAATTATTATTATCTAACATTATTATGATATTTTTGAATATTTTAATATAGATAAATAGCTACAGTTAATCGTATCCATCTCATATTTTTTGGAAAAATTGCAATGTGGTAAGTTTACAACATTGCCATTCATATTTTACAGAATAAGATAAAAATGTAAATATCTTTAAATTCGATACTATTGTAATATGAGCTAAAAGTAATACTCTTCCAAAAAAAAAAAAAAATCCCTCGGGCCGCATTTGAACCAGCGACCTATAGATTACTGAAATTATATACCACTAGAGTTCACCGCTCTACCAAACGAGCTCTTACAACGATTGAGTAAAAAGTCGACAAGCCCGCAACCTATTATACCAGTTGTATTTTTTTTTATTTTCTTCTTGTTCTAAAATACTTCCAATTAGACAAGATAACTGAAGTGTCTTCCTTGAATCCTTGATTCGTAGGAGGCTGGGAGAGTTGTATTGCATATTTGCAAGTAGTACTTACTTACTTACTCACTGGCACTATCGAACCCGTAAGTCCATGGCCGCGCGGACATAAGCTCTCCATACATCCCTATCCTGAGCCAATGCTTTCCAATCATTCCCTGTATAATCTACTTCCCTCAAATCATAGTTAATGTTCTCCCACCTCATTCTTGGTCTACCAACAGGGCGTTTTCCTTCTGGCTTTCCTACAAGAAGTTTCCATGCACGTCTTTCATTCCCCATACGCGCAACATGTCCTGCCCACCGCAGTCTACGAGACTTAACTGTTCTTATTATATCTGGCTTCCTATAAAGACCATGTAGTTCATTGTTATGTAGTCTTCTCCATTCACCTGTCTGTTCATCTCTCTTTGGTCCAAAAATTTTCCTAAGAACTTTATTCTCAAATACTCGTAATCTCCTTTCCTCCCTTAAAGTAAGAGTCCATGTTTCGCACCATATAATATAACTGGTAGAATAATAGTTTTATATATTTTCAGCTTAACGTTTTTTGAAAGGAGTTGGGACATCAAAAGTCTCTGCAATGCATAATAGCACGCATTTCCAGAATTGAGCCTATGTTTAATTTCTTTCTGCATCTCATTCCTATTTGTGATTATTGTTCCTAGGTATTTGAATTCAGCCACTTCCTCAAAATTTCCCTCATTTGTCATTAGCTGTCCAGTTCCATTATTTAATGAATTTCTACGTGTGACCATATATTTAGTTTTATTGATATTTACTTCCAGTCCTAATTTCTTAGTGTTACTCAACAGTGTGTGCGTATTGGCCTTTAGTATCTCCTCGCTATCGGCCAATAGTACTACATCATCAGCATACACTAACAGCTTATTAATACCATTGAGTTGTAAGCCTTCATAGAGTGTTAAATTTATTTAATCTTAATTTACATTTATATTTTGTTGAATGTTTATTTTGTATATATGTAATGCTTTGATTTAAGTTTTATTCGTACTTGTACTTTATTGTAAAAATTTGACTTGTCCCATATCATGTACATAATCAGTTGGATGAATAAATTGAATTGAATTGAAAATAAAATCATCCTAGTTCAGACAGATTATGGAAACATAGTCAGTGGGAAGGGATGGCCAATGTTCTTCAAGAAGTACAGTTGTAGAGCAAGTAAATATTTTACATTTGTAAGTTTTATTTGTAAGATTCAAGAGGAAGGATTGCTAAACATAAAGTTGTAACACTTCATTTTTTTATAAACAACAACCCACAGAGGGCTAGTCTTATATATACCACTTTTAAAAAATGTCTGAATGTCAGACATTGTCAAATTAATGAATCATTATGTATAATTATTTATATACTTATAAGCTACATTTCCCATTTACAACTTACACAATAATTACATATTTTGTAATGTTCTGATTGAAGATGTATACAGTAATAAAAGAACTGACACACAAACCTATATTTGTTCTAATGTATAATATAAACTAAATAACAGAAGTATTAAATTAAATAACAATTCTTAAAAGTATTATTTCCACTTTTCACATCCCTTACTTCTCTCTTTGAAGGTATTGGTAGACCAAACCAAATGTTTAAATGACAATTAAAGAACTCATATTTAAATTAATATTGGGAAGTAAACATTATGAGGTTATATCATTAATAGTGAGTGGAGAACATACTTTTAATGATTCACCTCATATAATTTCAAATTTCTTTGATACCGGCAGTTTCAGACAATGTCTTGTCCCTCTTCAGTATTGTCTGAAACTGCCGGTATCAAAGAAATTAGAAATTATATGAGGTGAGTCATTAAAAATATGTTCTCCACTCACTATTAATTAAAGAACTTGCTAAAATGTCTTTATGTGGTAATAGCAATTCATTTTTCTTTTTTCAAGCTTCCAGCTTTTGCCTTATGATGCCATGTTTTAAGCTATTAGTTGGTAACTGAAAATGTGTCCCTAGATGTTAACCTGTGAATTAATTTAAATTATTTAATGCTGAGAAAACATGAAAAGTCAGAATTGAAGAGCTCACTGTATAAAAAAGTAAAATAAATTAATAAAATCTCTTTCTTGCTCAATTTTCCGGCCATAATTAGCAACTGTAAGTTCAAAATGTTTTGTATCAATAATGTTTAAATTCTTCTTATAAATTGCATGTTTTCTCACAATATAAAACTAACTAAACTCCATGATGCCCTTGGCCTGCCATCCGCTGCTGACCTCACATCCACATGTGTTAATCACAGAGGTAGATAATTATCCAGCCAGTGTAGGGATGACATATGGTGAGCATGTCAGGTCTCTCAACCATTATAAGCTGGTCTTCTCAACCTGCAGCCACTATTTATTGTACCTACCTAAATTTCTCATGATGGTGGATGGGCACCGGTCCCATACTGGCCAAAAATTCCATGAGAAAATTTCTTCTCCCATGGGGACTCGAACCATCGCAACTCCCGTAGCTCTGCACCAAGACATCTTGTAACCACTGGGCTACAGTGCGGAACTTTCTCACAATATATTTAGAGTAATTGGCCTGTTCCACTTCAGGATAGAAATTGATCCCTCCATCTCTTCTTAGGTCTTCCTGGGTCTCTTCGCCCTGTGGGTCTGTAGTCCAATAGCTGCAGAGGTAGTCTATTGTTTGGCATTCTAAGAAGGTGTTCATGCCAATTATTTTGATATTTTTGAATGGTTTCAGTTATTGCTGGTGTGTTGAGAGCTTCATTACGCATGTGGTCATAAAGCGTATAACCCGCTAAAGGTCTTAATAACTTCATTTCTGCAGCTACTATCCTATTTAATTTACCTGTAGTAAGAGTCCAGGTTTCAGAACCATAAAGTAGAGTTGGAAGAGCCATTGTTTTATAAAATTTTAGAATTGTACCTCCGCGTACTTTTCGGAAAAGAATGCTTTTTATTGTTCCTATAAGTTTTTGAAATTTGACCAATTTTATGTGTATGTCTTTACATGTGTCGTAAGAAAGATTGCAGCCAAGATAAGTAAAGTTATTAACTTGTTCTATTATATTGTTATTTTATAGAATTTTGAATGGTTTTAATTCATGTAATTGTGTTGCTTGACGAGCAGACATGTGACTTAATTAATTTTAAGTTGTTTTTGACTCACCTCATATTTCTTGACTTCCATGTAAACCCAGGGTTTCGTCACTGCATTTGTGACATTCTCAATGCAACACCATGATAACAACTGCCGTCCATCGTTTTTCTCTCTACAAGAGAGAGAGAGAAAACCCAGGGTTTGCATGGAAGTCAAGAAATATGAGGAGAGTCAAAAAAAAAACTCAAAATTATGATCCTGTAAAAGATTTCCAGGCTGTTGGTCATGGTCCTGAGGCTTCATCTGGCATCTTCAAGGGTTGCCAGTCTCAAGACAACCCTTGAGGATGCTGGATGCAGTCTTGAGACTGGCAACCCTTGAAGATGTCAGATGTAGTCTCTGGCGAAACGTCGGGGAACTACAAGCCTCAAGACTACGGCCAACAGCCCGGAAATCTTCTACAAGATCATCATAGTAACTCCAGCCGTGAAAGCCTAAGTCAATAAACTTAAAATTAATTAAAATAAGCCTCATAGTGTTATTTCCAACTACATAACACATTCAGAACCAGACACTGAGCAGGGCATTTAAACCCACAGGCCAGCCATTTAAATACCCCAGCTACCCTTTTCGTGGCACTTCAGAAAATGGACCATTATTCACAAACTATTAGTCCTAGAAAATTCAAATTTTGTACATACCTAAAGGAGATATCCTAGTAGGATTTGATGGTGAAATAACTTGGGTGATTGACATCACATGGTATTGGCGTATCAATTTCAGGAAGTGGAAGTTCATCTTCACTTTCACTTTGTGAATCTTCTAATTCAGGAATCAGTTCATCACTTGAATCATCATTATACAAAATATTCACTAATTCTTCTTCAGTGAGATATTTTTCTTTCGCCATGATTTCACTCACGCCACAAACAACAACGCGCGATAACGAGAAACATATATGACTGCATTGGAGCCTGGAGGCAAGTTTGGGTGAACGAATTCCATGTGTTTGTTTTAAAAATAAAAGGGGATTCACCAAGGCTAAACGTGTCAAACGGGATTAGAAAATGTACATTTACATGCCATCTATGATCTCCAAGACATACTAAGCCAACACAATATTTAGGCGCCGAATATAAACGCGGTTTGTTCGTGCCCGCTCTAAAACGAGTTAACTGACCGACGGCCGCATACACGATAGTCTCTTTAAACGCCTTAACTGGTTTACGGTACTGAATGTTAATGTTTGTGCTGGGAAACTAGCAGATCTGCTCACTGCAGAAAGCACATAGTGCCCACATACAGGAAAATTAAAATCTCCGATACTGGATAACCTATTTGCTCTGTATTGTTGACACAGAGACTGGCAAGCAACACAGCCACTAAGAAGTTGCTCTCTATTGTTATTCATAATTTTGATTGGATTGGAATGAATATAGAGGAAGCTTCACAAGAATGTATAAGTCAGAGGAGTATAGATGTGCGGGATGACCAAGAACACAATGGAAAGATTAGTTCACAGTTAAATGTGGGAAATAACATTATGAGGTTCTTATTCATAAAGAATGAGTGATTTTTTATATCTTACCTCATAGTTTATTTTTCTTTCTTCTTCTCCCTTTTAAGTATTTGGCCAAGGCCTGTTACGATCCTATAGAAATTTTTCCCTCCAGCGTTTCATAGGACGGTCCAGAGATCTTCGTCCTCTTGGTATATAATTATAAACAGCTTTGGGGATCCAATTTGAACTCATTCTTTCAAGATGGTGTTTCCAATTTAGTTGGTACTGTTTAATATATTCCAAAATTGGCATAGTCTTCAATTCTTTTAAGATATCGGTGTTCCTTTTCCGATCCCATCTGGTGTAACCCGCTGTTCTACGTATGAATCAAATTTCACAATCCGTTATTCTGCTTTCATGTTGTCTTTTTAGTGTCCATGCTTCACTACCATAGGTCAACACTGGTCTAGCCAAAGTGTTATATAAACGTAATCTGGTGTTTTTGTGTTTTTTATGTTTTCTTAAACACAGGAACTTCAGTTTTCAAGAGGACATCCCTCCCATTTTCAACCAACATTATGACTACTGGATTTTCGTTGGAATCTCCATCTATAACATTGCCATCTGGTGTTGATTTGATAAACTTCGAGATCAGGTCCTGTTCACCAGGAATTTCGAAATTCATGGATCTAAATTTGTTCTTCTGTCATAAAATTGAAAAAATCTTTGGAATTGACAGTTTGGGAGAAGATATATATTCAGAAGAACAAATTTAGATCCATGAATTTCTAAATTCCTGATGAACGGGACTTGATCTTGAAGTTCATCAAATCAACACCAGATGGCAACATTATAGACGGAGATTCCAATGAAAATCCGGTAGTCATAATGTCGTTGAAAATGGAGGGATGTTTCCTCTTGAAAACTGCAGTTTCCATGTTTAAAGAAAACATAAACTATGAGGTATAAAGTAAAGTGATCCCACAACAGACCCGGAGGCCCTTGGGGTAGTAGGAGGTTAAGGCTCCCACTTTTTCTGGACAATCGGCACTTTATGTCAGCCGGGTTGTCAGCCCTGCGTGAACGGCCGCCTTCACCCCCAGAACAAGCGTCTGGTACTCATTTCCGTTAGAGGCTGAGTCGACCCCAGGGCCATAGTGCCCCCAGAGAGTTTGGGTCAGTTTAAAAATCCTGACCCCAACGGGACTTGAACCCTCGACCCTCCGGCTTGTAGCTCAGTGCCTTAACCACTATGCTACGGCGTGCTTATAAAAAAGTATTCATTCTTCACGGAGAGATTAGTTTTCGCCATGAGATAGAAATGAACCTTTTGCAGTATAATCCATGAAGATGATGATGATAATTGAAAATCTAAGAAATCGAGATGTAATAATTTGGGTGACAGCAGAAATGTGTTAATTTTTTTTATTGGGAAACCTTTGGGGAAAATTCTATTACGAATGCCTTAAGATAGATCTTAGAAAAGAGGATATTGGAGATATGAACTGGATACAGTTGGATAAATACACAGTGCCTTAGTGAATGCAGCATTGAATCTACAAATCCTATAAACCAGGGCCGTCCAAACTACGGCCCGCGGGCCGGATACGGCCCTCCATCACTTTCTATCCGGCCCCTGTAGGACTGTAGTATTCTAATACATTTAATTATGCTAAGGGTAGGTCATAAATTTGGCTCTCAGTAATGGAACAGGAAACTTGTAAAGTATGTCATAACGACATAACAAGAAAAGTAGCAATCAACACACGCTTATAATAATAATAATAATAATAATAATAATAATAATAATAATAATAATAATAATAATACATATGGTTATGTCAAAAGAATGACAGAAAACAGATTTCCAATAAGAATACTAGAATGAGTACCACTTGGTACAAGATGAAGAAGAAGAGGACAGCCAAAAATAATGTGGACTGGTGGTGTTTTGAGAAGTTTGAGAGAAAAAGGGATAGAACGATGGAGATTGGAATGACAGAGAGATGTAGAAGAGAATAACAGTAGAGTAATTGGGAGCAGGAAGATTTTGTGAAACACTGTGAAAGCTGCTAAATAAATAAATAAATAAATAATAATAATAATAATAATAATCCACAACAGCTATAATAGGGCCCATGGCCCGCGTCACCTTGATGTTTCTTCCACTTGGCCCGCGGTACAAAAAAGTTTGGGCGGCTCTGCCATAAACAATACAATTAGATATTTCTTAGTGATAACACTAGTCAACATGATTTTTGTCTCATGAGTACCAATAGTTGACTTAATGGAGTTTTTTTTTATTTCAATCAATGGATTTACATAATTATTTTTTTAATAAACCTAGATTTCTTTCCGGAAAATCTTGGTGCAGTGAACGATGAGCACGGGGAACACTTTCATCAGGAGATTTCAGCTATGGAAAAGAGATATCAAGGCAAATGGAATCCTAATATGCTGGCCGATTATTGTTGGACCATCAAGAGGGACGCTCCACAGGCGAAAATCGTCACTTCTTACTTTCTAGGTGAGTCCGAATATTATGTAGTTACGAATGTAGAAAATATTAAAGTGTTTGAAATTATAAATGCCTCTCTCTCGGAAACCTTGCCTGATGGAGAAACCCCGATCTCATATTTGAATTCAGGGGAAAAAATACTATCAGAATCACATATTTTTCTTTCTGAGACAAAAAGAAAAGTGTATTTTTTGTTGCTCAGTGTTATTAATTTCTAAATTAAATCTGTGAAAGCTAAAATGGATGGCATTATGCATCAACAGGCTATGTGCCATTATGAAAGTTTTGATAAAAATACGTTTAAAGTTTAAGTCAATCTTCGCTGTTTATTGTAGCATCAAACTAACAATACTGGCTATTGCAAGATATTTTGTTTGGCAGTTATGCATCAACAATCTAAGAGCAAGAACATTTGGCGCTTAGCTGCATGATGCAAAATTTAGATTAGCATTTATGAAGATATGGATCAGAAAGCTGGACAATAAATGAAAGGATGCAGAAAAGAATCTTGGCGACAGAAATGGATGGATTACGGAGAAGTATGAGAATATCCAGGCTACAACATATTCGAAATACATATATTAGACAAGAAATGGATGCACAGGAAACTGTTATCGATAGGATAACAAAGAGAGCTCTACAGTGGTATTTTTCCAAATGTTTTAAAAGTTGGGCTTCTTTTTCAATTTTATGATTCTCCAATAAACTATGTGCTACAATAGCTGATTTTTCAATTTCACCATTTTTAATATTTCTGAAGTGTTCCTTAGTGCGAGTGTCCAGATTTCTTTTTGTTTTTCCTATGTATACTTTATTGCAGTCCTTACAATTAATTTGATAAATTCCAGATTTGTTGCTATCTGGGGTGTTCAATTTCTTATTAGTTATTAGTAGATTACCAAGGCTAAATTTATCGGTGCCAATGTAATATTGAATTTCTTGAATTTTTTTTTTAAATTTGTTATGTCCCATGTTTGAAGAAACATAAAATATGAGGTAAGATGTTAATAAAAGACTCATTAATTTACATATTAAGAACCTCATAATGTTATTTCCCATATTTAACGATGGAGTTATGATTGTCCTGAATCTGTCCTGTTTCATCCTAAAGCATTAAGATAAAACAAGTATTTTCCTATATTTTTAAAACTATGTTTGAGTTTACCAATCAATTATTTAATAATTTAATACAGTTCTTAGGTTTCATCAATCTGTCACAGTTTTAAGAATATACAAATCTCATACCAGAATTAAACTAAATAAAAATACATTTCACCTGCTTAGAACCAGGTTCTAATTCCACTTTTTTTTTCTTCTAATTTTCAGGAGAGCTGAGTTAAGTTTTATATGGTACCAAATTTGAGTGCCTTAGTGCCATAGGTGCCTAACCCACAATTAAAAAAAAAGCATGCTTTTCCTGGTGATTGCACTAGAAATAATCTCTGTCAGAGCCACATCTGCATGTAACATTTTTGTGTTAATTTTAACTCATCCATAGGGTCGAATGTTTGAACGCATTAAACAGTAAAAGGCGTTCTCTGCTGAGAAAGTTTTATCCAAATACATTTTGCTTACTCAGAAATCTATTCATGCAGTAATAATTGTAAGCTACCGGACGAGGTACCTTAAGATCGTAGCTCAAGATAGAAACTTCGTGAGAATCCCGAAGGGAACCGATGTAGTTTGAAACCTTTGCAGCTTTATCCAAGATGTCGGACCTTGAAGACTTTGATCATGTTTTCGGTATACACGGAGAAGGGGAATTTGATGGAGTCTACCAAAGAATTCAACTGGAAGAACAGGAGAATCGGCGTAATATTGCACGACGCAGACGTCGTTGTATACGGTATTATTTGCAGGAAGCAAGCGTAAATGCGTTCCTCTATAGCAGACGAAAATAACGGAAGTGGTTTTATCGCTGAGAATTCTGGGTAATTCGTTGCCAATATTACGAAAACGTCAACTTTCATGCATGACCGGTAAGTCGGCCGTTAATTCGATCTCAGCAATTGCTCACGGTGAGTCAGCTCACCAGTGATTGGAAGTAATTTGAGTAGAGACTAATGTATTTGCATAATCTTGTAGGCAGATGTGGCTCTGACAGAGATGATTATCCCCCCACGGGCTAGACCTTGTCGTGGTGGAGGGGCTCAGTACCTAATGACCCAGACGACTAGATGGGATAGTCTGGTTTTTAACTAGCTTGCTATCTAGTAAATTTTTATGTTAATTTTAACTCATCCATAATGTTATAGGCAGATGTGGCTCTCACAGAGATGATTATTTCTAGTGCAATTACAGGGAAATGCATTTTTTTTTTAAATTGTGGGTTAGGCACCTATGGCACTTCGGCAGTCGTTTGTAATAATGGCACTATTTTGAAAAAAAGTAATTTACACCTAATAATATTTTTAATGCAATCTTTAATGTTGATATGAACTCTGAATTGAAATTACGCATTTTGACTACAAAAAACCGACTTGCAAAAAGAGGTAAAGAAGATATACCAATGGACGGGAGAAGAACTAGAGGAAGACCAGCCAAGAGATGGATAGAGAGTGAATGCACATCCAATATGTCTTCCTCCGAGGAGTGATTTTGGAAATAAACAGGATGAAGATCCTACAAATTATGATTAAGAAGAAGAAGAAGAAGGCTACAAAATTTACAATTTTATATGTGAAACTGATCATGGATACAAAAAAGAGATTGTTTTCAAAAGTGGAGTTAGAACATCCTAGTTCTAAGCAGACAATATACGAGATGGTAATTTTACATTGCTAATTAAGACAATATATAGTTTCAGTTGTTTAAAATCCAAATTTAAAAATCATAGCATGACTATATGTCCAAAATATAACCTCAAATATTTAACAAAATACCTAGATATAACAAACACGTTATGAAGGAGAATGGGTCGTTGCATGTAAAAACACTTCTTTATATTTTAAGATTGGCAGGTATAAAGCATCAAGGAGAACACTATTTCAAACAGATAGAGTGAAAAAACTATCTTATTTAATTATATTAAATTTTTAGATATTATAATATCATCCAACGTTTCAATTAAATCATTTATCACTATAAACATTTCTATTTTAAATGAGATATCTATATAACACAGCTCCGGAAATGGACAACTAATGACAAATGAAGAAAATTTTGAAGAAATGGCTGATTTAAGTATCTAGGAGCAATAACACTGGTCAACATGATTTTTGTTTCATGAGAACCAATAGTTGTACTTAATGCAGTTTTTTATCGTGTTTTGAAATATGTATTCGGAATTTCTGCATCACCCACAATTTTTTTTATTTCAATTTCAATTAATGGATTTAAATAATTATTTTTTTAATAAATGTTTTTTCGTCCATTTGTCCATTGTAACTCAGGACATTTCAGCTATGGAAAAGAAATATCAAGGCAAATGGAATCCTAATATGCTGGCCGATTATTGTTGGACCATCAAGAGGGATGTTCCACAGGCGAAATATAGCAGAAAATCATAATTTCTTACTTTCTAGGTGAGTCCGAATGTTCGAATATTGTGTAGTTACGAATGTAGAAAATATTAAAGTGTTTGAAATTATAAATGCCTGTTCTCTCGGAAACCTTGCGTGATGGAGAAAAACCGGTATCATATTTTAATTCAGGAGACAAAATACTATCAGAATCACATATTTTTCTTTCTGAGACAAAAAAGTTTCTTTTTTGTTGCTCAGTGTAATTAATTACAATAAATTGTCACCATCTTCAGCATTGCCATCTATGGTTGAATTTATGAACTTCAAAATCAAATTTATTTCGTCAGGAATATCAAATTATAGATGAGATATTCCTAACGAAATAAATTTGATTTCGAAGTTCATAAATTCAACCATAGATGACAATGCTGAAGATGGTGACAATATCATAGTTGATGGCCGAAGAATTTCATCAGTTGGAGTTGTGGCTGAGGATGAATGTGAGCACGTTTGAAACTGCAGTACCGTGATGAACATTAAATCTATGAGGTGAGTTGTCAAAAAATGTTCTCTGATGTTTACTTTGCAACATTAATTTAATATACAAATAAATATATTCATTTTTCCACAATTTCTGTTCAAAATATTCTCCATCTGAAATAGTCTTAGAAAGATTTATTTGATCAGATAAAAAGGAAGAAATATTCAATGAAAAAAATAATAATTTCTGAATATAAATCTTCCATTTTCTCTCCATCTAAAATTACATATAATTATAACTACTGGACAATAGTAACACTAAATTTATTTAAGCTTTTCATTCATAACCACACATACTTATTACATTTTTAATTATATTACAAATAAAAGAAATGAGCCATTCATCCTATCAGTAAATCACACTTGGTTGTAATTATCATTAAATCCATTAGTGGCACTAATCTACCACTGTTTAAATTTGTAAAGCTCAAAACATCACACACACAGCAGTGTTCCTTCCTTATTCCGGTATTGTATAAATGCACTGTACAATCAGGAATGTGCTTTTAAGATTGACATTGTGAATAATTTTTACATATTTAGGATGCAATATCTCATATGAAGAAGAAAAGACGTAAATGCAAAAAAATATCAAAATTTTAAAGGATTTTAGGGTTAATAAATTCTATCTTCAAGCCGCAGTTAGTTCAAAAACGTTCAAGACTAAGATGATCTTGAAGAAGACGTTCGGGCTGTAGGCCGTGGTCGTGAGGCTTGTAGTTCCCCGACGTTTCGCCAGAGACATCCTCAAGGGTTGTCTTGGCAGTCTGGAATTTCGAAGTTCTGGATGAACCAAACTTGATTACAAAGTTCTTCAAAAGTACACCAGATGGCAGTTTGGATAATTACTTCTTCAAAAGTACAGATGACAGTTTAGATAATTACCGGCAAGGGAAAAAATTGTCAGTTGTGAAAACAGCTGAGGATGGAAACGATGGTTTTCTGATACCGAGGTGCTGTGTTTAAAGAAACATAGATATATGAGGTAAGAAGAATTCATAATTCATTTGATTCTTATTAAGAAAACCTCATAATGTTAAATTTCTCAAATTTATGATATTAAATTCACAAAAAACTCAACATCACAGTCTGGGCAAGCTGATGATGATATAGAGGATTATATCGAAACATGTTCAAACAGAAACAACGTTAATTCAAGGTAAGATGTTCCCATTCTCAGAAAAACTTGATTAGAAGAACCTAAATATGTTATTTCCTAAAATAAACCATTAAACCCATCTTATCTGGACCTTTATTAATATAAGACTTCCAACATAAAAGTCATGTATATCTTCTCAGGGCAATTTGACAAAATACAATATTACCATTTTCTCATTACAATTATTTGACTTTATAGATAGGCTGACCACACTCGTGCATAATATATAT
The DNA here is from genome assembly GCA_030220185.1 of Diploptera punctata. Taxonomy (NCBI): domain Eukaryota; kingdom Metazoa; phylum Arthropoda; class Insecta; order Blattodea; family Blaberidae; genus Diploptera; species Diploptera punctata. Next base: position 21,371 of record JASPKZ010010545.1, read on the forward strand.
AGCTTCCTATATACTACAGAAATCCTCAAACATTTTAAAAATCTCCACAATGTTAACACTTTGAGTCTGGCGATGGTACTAGTACCACGGCATTTAAATGACACTGAAGCCGGAGAAAATTAAATTCCTCGGCATGCATGTGCAGGCGGATTTACAGGGGTGTTTTTCTTATCTGTAGATCTGCTGGTACAGACATGCCGAGGGATTTAATTTTCTCTGGCTTCAGAGTCATTTAAATGTCGTGGTACTAGTACCACCACTGGACTCAAAGTGTTACGAGATCAGCAATATATTATAATTTTCTGTATATTTTTAATTCTCTCAATATCTGAAAACTTCACAGAGCCATGTTCTGTGGTTTTTAAAGCTACTTACACAGTATAATACAAAATTAAGAAGAAACACTGCTATTAATTCAGAATGAAAGCATCTTATTGTAATGGGAGCAGTTTCTCAGATAATTATGCTTGTAGATATGAATAAATATTTAAAATTTGTTTATAAAAGTTATCTTACAGTCAAAGTCAGTAGACAAGATAATTCATCTATCTCGGTCGTTTTCCTCTTGGGACTTAAAATTTTGCTTTTTGTCAGGTTGTACTCAGAATCAGGAGAACAACAACTGTGCAATAACGTTGTAACAAATCTTATATTTAAATTAATATTGGGAAGTAAACATTATGAAGGTTATATCATTAATAGTGAGTGGAGAACATAATTTTAACGACTCACCTCATATAATTTCAAATTTCTTTGATACCGGCGGTTTCAGACAATATCTTCTCCCTCTTCAGTCATGGCGTCCACTGATGAAATTCTCTGGTTGTTGATTTCTCTAAGGACATGGCAGCACAAGAGGTGATGTCCTTAGAGAAATCAACAACCAGAGAATTTCATCAGTGGAAGCCATGACTGAAGAGGGACAAGATATTGTCTGAAATCGCTGGTATCAAAGAAATTTGAAATTATATGAGGCGAGTCGTTAAAAATATGTTCTTCACTCACTATTAACAAATTTTATATTGATGAGAGGTTTAAGACAGTACAGTATTTAATTAAAATTACAGTGGGAGGAAACACTATGAGGTATTTATATTAATAAATGAGTTGGAGAAAATGTTTTAACATCTCACCTCACAAAGTTGCATGTCTTCGCAATACCGGTTTCAAAAGTATAGTATTACTTCCATCTTCAGTCAAATTCCAACTGTCAAAATTTCGTTGTTAACATCATCTTCTGAACTGCCATCTGGTGTAGATTTTATGAACTTGGAGATTAAATTATTCTCGTCAGGGATATCGAAATTCATTGCTTTATATTTATTCTTCTGAATGTAAATTTTTTCCCAAATTGTTAATTCCAAATGGTGAAATTGAAAAATGAGCAATTGCAGCTCTTAGTTTGCTAGAAAATCATAAAATCGGAAAAGACACTAAACTTTTGAAACATTTGGAGAAACCTTTGGAATTAACAGTCTGGGAAAAGATATACATTCAGAAGAATAAATATAAAGCAATGAATTTCGATATTCCCGACGAGAATAATTTAATCTCCAAGTTCATAAAATCTACACCAGATGGCAGTTCAGAAGATGATGTTGACAACGAAATTTCAACAGTTGGAATTTGACTGAAGATGGAAGTAATACTATACTTTTGAAACCGGTATCGTGAAGACACACAACTTTGTGAGGTGAGATGTTAAAGTGTTTTCTCCAACTCATTTATTAACAGTACAGTCTATTACAATAAAAATTATTATTAATGTTAATATTAACCAGTGATAGCATGGTAGTTGAATTTCATAATATAAACGTTATTAGCAATTAAATATATCATATATAAATACTTTAAATTTATATTCCATTAAAAATTAGGAATATGACTTGAAATTTATCGCCTACAAATAAAAAACTCGCCTTTTAACTCATCCAAGAAACACTATCATTAAGGTTAGGCAGTCTTCTTAAACTCTGTTATCTCAGAAAATAATATCTGAATTTCAATTTTATTATTAAGTGTTAAGGGGGGTGATGGGTGACATTTTCCACATTTTCGGTCAAATTAGCATTTTTTTTATTAAAAAGTACTACGTACCTTAAAGTATAAGTTGGCAAAGTTTGAGTGTCCTATGGCGCTTGTAAGTCTCCTTAATGACTGTAGGAGGGCATGCATGCTACATTCTAATTTAACTGCAAGCAAACTTTCAAATTGGCTTTTCCACACTTTTATTTTCATTGCATTTCAATACATTCAAATCAAAATAGCATTGACAAATTTAATGATAGAAGCACAAAATTTTAACTGCATGTCCCACACACGATGTCTAATAATTCTATGCATGGATTATGAAAAATGTTGATAGTTTTTAAATAAAAAATAAAATATGTGTAGTAATTTTTAAAAAAATCATATGCTGTATGTATTGACGTAGACTTTCACGGCCGGAGTTGCTATGATGAAGATTTCCGGGCTGTAGACCGTGGTCGTGAAGCTTGTAGTTCCCCGACATTTTGCCAGAGACTGCATCTGGCATCCTCAAGACAACCCTTGAGGATGCCAGACGCAGTCTCAGGCGAAACGTTGGGGAACTACAAGCCTCACGACCACGGCCTACAGCCCGAAATCTTCTTCAAGATCATCATATGCTGTATATTTTTTTCTTCCTTTATTATAATGATATAGAAAAGTTAATGCATAGTGTTGTTCTAAATAAGTCGGTGGTCGTGTAGAAAAAAATTAAAAAATTTTACTCAAAAATTATGGGACTTATTAAAAATTTTAATATGCAGGTTTGTAAATGGATTTTCTTCAATAACTCAAAAACCTTTATGCCTAGAAGGATGAAACTTTAATATAATATTACCTATTATGGCATGAATGTGTGTACAAAAAACCAAGTAAGTAGCTTAAAAACTGTAGAAAATAGGCATTTCACCCATCATCCCACTTCATTTTAAATCTCTTTATAGGCTAAGCACAATGCATCAGGGAAAAAGAATACTTGAACATTATTTTAATGAAAAAAAAAGTATCTATATGATCACAGAAATATTTCTGGAATTTAACCTAAAATACTGATCACCAGTATCTGGGTAACAGAGTGGAACCCTTGAAAGAGGTAGTCCAGTACAGGGAGTAGGCGCCCCTGCCCTTTAGTGAGCTCCAGGTCCCACTCGTCCAGTGGGTAGTACCTGGATAGGGCTCCATCCACAGGATTACGTGGGGAGAAGACAAGTCCCCAAAGCTGTAGTGAAGGCAACTTCTCTAGGAGATGAACACTCCGAAATTGCAGTTCCCTGCCCTCCAGGAAGAGGGGTTTGGCTAGAGGCTGGTAACCTCTACTAGTAAAAAATAACTTACTCATAAACTTCAGCAGAAGAAAAGCCGGAAACAAGAGAGACCCAATTGAAATTTTACAAAACATTGGCAGTACCGGTACTGCTCTATGGTTCAGAAGCCTGGATACATAAAAAACAAGATCTAAGTAGGATAACGGCGGCAGAAATGAAATTTTTGAGATCTGTTAAAGGGTGCACTAAGGAAGACAGAATCAAGAACACAGAGATAAGACAGGAACTTGAAATATTTGCAATAACTGATAAAATAGATACATATAGACAAAAATGGAAGCAACACATAGACAGAATGAATGAAGATAGATATCCAAAACAAATAACAAAATACAAACCTAAAGGCACCCGAGATGTGGGCAGACCTAGAAAGAGATGGGCTGAAGTCGGAATGGGTCAACAGACCTAATCCATGAATGCAGATGATGATGATGATCACCAATACAACACATGTTTAGTTTAATTGAATCTTCAAACCATCATTAGTACAGAAACACATACCATTTTATAACATATTGGCAAGAAGTATTAATGAAAATGAGAATCAACAAAGCTCCTGGAGAGGATGGAATCAGTATTGAACTATTTAAAAATGCAAATCCTCTGTTTTTAGACCGATTTCTAACATTCTTAAATAAACTATGGGAAGAGAGAGACATTCCTGTAAGTTGTACAAAATCTGTTGTAATACCAATATTTTAAAAAGGAGACAAGAAAAACTGTGAAAATTACAGAGGCATCAGCTTACTAAATACTGGATACAAAATGTATGCCAATATAATTAAGAACAAATTATACAAACATCTTAACAGCCTCCTTAGCGAAGAACAGAATGGCTTTCGTAAAGGTCGATCCTGCTCTGATGGTTATTTCTCCATGAAATTATTAATAGAAAAACACAGGGAGTTCAATGTAGAAACACATTTAGCTTTTGTGGACTTCAAAAAAGCCTTCGACAAAAACAATAGCAATAAAGTGTTGGAAATTTTAGCTGACAACAATCTACCACAACAGCATATTTTAAATTTATACAATATCTATAAATCAAATTTGATTTCAGTTTGAATTAATAACACACAAACAGAATGGACCGAAATTAATAGGGGCGTAAGACAAGGATGTGGCCTCTCGCCCTTGCTCTTTATCATATACATGGATAGAATACTCCAAGATTGGCGACAGATGAGACATGGTTCTATTCAAATTAATAAAACCTAAAAATAGAGTCCTTGCTTTTTGCAGATGATTTGGTATTAATAGCTCCAACAGAAACAGATTTACAGTATTCTATACACAATATTAATATAATTGCAAAAAAGGTACAATATGGAAATCAATACAAAGAAAAGTAAAGTGATGGCCTTTTGTGGGAAATACCCTATACCTAGCAAAATTGTTTTGGATGATGAAATTTTAGAATGACTAAATGAATTTAATTATTTGGGTTATAATTTAACATTTCAAGATAAAGCCGATATATCAAAGAAAATCACAAATTTCACAAAAAACAATAGGGATAACGAACAGAAACCATCTTTAGTACACAAGATTACGGCTTTATAACATTCTTGCAAGACCAGCATTATGATATGGTAGTGAAGCATGGACAATACGAAAAAGAGATGAAAGCCGAATAACAGCAAATGAGATGTGATTTATGCACCGTACAGCAGGCTATACAAAGCGGACCATAAAAGAAATGAGGAAATTATGGAAGAGTTGGATGTAGAACCCATTCTCCACCATATACAAAACTACCAGAACAACTGGAAAGCCCATTTTCAACGAATGCTGTCTCATAGAATTCCAAAAGCTATGCTTTGTTACTGTCCTCAAGGCAAAGATCACTGGGACGTCCAAAAAAGCGCTGGATGGAAAATTCCTCTTTGAGATTGTAACAGGCCACACGACCTAATACTTGCATGGATGATGATGATGATGAAATTGTCATATAAATGTGAAACCAGTCTTAAGCTACATTCTTGATTATCAGAGAATGTCTAAAACAAGGATACTTAGAACCATCAAACTGTATGAACCACAAGGCAATAGGCAGAACACCAGCTCTTCAAACTGTATGAACCACATGGCAAGGGGCAGAACATCAGCTTTTCTATAAGACCATAACAGTTCTTTTAGGACAAAGTCATGGATGAATGATGATATAAAAACAGCAAAAATATCACTGGTCAACATGATTTTTGTCTCATGAGTACCAATAGTTGTACTTAATGCAGTTTTTTATCGTGTATCTATATGTTTTAACTTGTTACTGGCGCACTTACAAATGATTTTATGGAAATTTCAATACATTTTTTAATTATATTTGAAAAGAAAAATATATACCTAGACTGGGGTTTGAACCCAGGACCTTTGATTCCCTATGTCAATGCTCTATCCAAGTGAGCCACCTAGGCCTCCAATCTAAACGCGTATTTTTCTCTTATGCATAGTTAATTGCCTAACCCCTAATGCTATGAGCCATTGCTACGATTTTTGCAAATGGCGGCTTCTTTATTAAGAAGACTTTTTATTGGGAATTTAAACATTACTTATAAAGCCAGTAGTGCTTCTTTCAATGTTAATATTATTCGTTTTTAAACATCTTAATGATGGACAAATTATATTTGAAAAGAGATTGGATAGAGCATTGACATAGAGAGTCAAAGGTTCTGGGTTCAAACCCGAGTCTAGGCATATATTTTTCTTTTCAAATATAATTTGTCCATCATTAAGATGTTTAAAAAATGAATAATATGGACATTTTTAAATATTTGTGAGAAATAACAGTATGAGGTTTATTTTAATTATATTTGAGTTGTGTTTTTGACTCACCTCATATTTCTTGATTTTTTGCAGACCGGTTTCATTGCTACCTGTTCAACATTCTTGATGCATCACAACTCATCGAGAATGTTGCACAGATAACAACGAAACCGGTCTGCATAAAAATCAAGAAATATGAGGCGACTCAAATATAATTAATTTCAATACATTTATTTGCTTTCATTGTAATAAATGACATTTCTTAACAGAATATAGCTTATTTATTTTAGGAATTCTCACTATGAGGTATATTCATTAAGGTAGAATATGTTTATCACTCACCTCATATTGTTCTTCTTATTTGATTATAAACTAGTTTCGGAACATAGTTTCTGTTCCATCCTCAGTATCATCCCGACCGTTGTTCTGTCGTCTTGAAGAGTTGTCCTTCTCTCCTTCCATTGGCTGACTGAAAAACCTCGAAACCAGGTCATTCTCACCGGGAATTTCAAAGTTCATTAATTTCTTCTTTTCGCTCTTTTGAATGTAGATCTTTTCCCAAACAGTAAGTTCTTTTGGTTTTTCTATTTGTTTTAATAATTTTGCTTCTTTCTCGATAAGATGTTTTTCAGACCATGCATGGGCAGCCACTGCAGATTTTTCTACTTCCCCTTTCTTTAATTAAAGAAGAAAACAAATCAGGGATTTATCAAATTAAATGTGAAGAATGTGAGAAATTCTACATAGGAAAAACTAAAAGAAATTTGAAAACTAGAGTTAAAGAACATCTCAGGAATGTCAAGAAAGGGGAAGTAGAAAAATCTGCAGTGGCTGCCCATGCATGGTCTGAAAAACATCTTATCGAGAAAGAAGCAAAATTATTAAAACAAATAGAAAAACCAAAAGAACTTACTGTTTGGGAAAAGATCTACATTCAAAAGAGCGAAAAGAAGAAATTAATGAACTTTGAAATTCCCGGTGAGAATGACCTGGTTTCGAGGTTTTTCAGTCAGCCAATGGAAGGAGAGAAGGACAACTCTTCAAGACGACAGAACAACGGTCGGGATGATACTGAGGATGGAACAGAAACTATGTTCCGAAACTAGTTTATAATCAAATAAGAAGAACAATATGAGGTGAGTGATAAAAATATTCTACCTTAAAGAATATAGCTTATCATGTTACTGCCCTAAGCCCTTCATATGTTAAGCACAGTCCTTCTATCATGTTTTAAGATGAATGTGTCTTTGTGACAGTATAATGGCCATCAACCGTTATTTTAATATGTGTATTTTGATTAAAAGAAATTATTTTTTCCATTTTATTTTAAGATTTTGCTCTCATTACAATATGAAACTTTATGTTCTTGGTATTTTACATTACAAAAGCACCAAAAATTAATAACACCCCATATTTAACTACCAGTAGAACCATTCATTTCAAACACATCATAAATATTAATTTGATTCTATAAATAAAGATAAGTTTTATTACATTCAATGGGTTAATTTGGTCCTTGTCTAACGTCCCCCTTTAAATTGCGTCTTGGTTTCCCCATTCTTTTAATTAATACATGCTCATTACTGGACAATCTGAAAATTCTTATCTAATTAATGGATACATGTCATGTATTGAGGAATGACTCACTCAATGAGTTAGCTAGAGACAGGAGAGCATCTATTGCAGACATAACACTGATCAAAATATGTTTCTTATACTACGGTAAAGTTCCAAGTTCTCAAGGTAGACTCAATTGAAATTGACTCATAACACTGGTCAACATGATTTTTGTTGGGTAGCTGATGGACTTGCCAAAAAGGGTACCAAAATACAGATAACAACCCACCCCAAATCGAACCTCCAGAGAAAGAACGAAGAAATTAAGAAAGCATTCCAAATGGAAAACATGAAAGAAAACATTGCAACAGCCAGAGGGAAATCATGGGAAAAATATTGATGAGCTATGCACAGAAATAAAATATAAAGGCCGCAAGGAAGCAGTAGCAAAATTCAGACTGATGTCAGGACACGACTGCCTGGCTCACCATCTCCACAGAATACACGTTTTTCAATCCGACAGATGTGTCATATGCAAAGACCCGGACCTGATCATGGACAAACACCACCTTCTAGTCTGTCCAGCTTTAAATCCAACTGCACAACACTCTAAGGACCTTGTTCGCTTGTATTGGCAAGCCAGAGAGAAAATTACAAGTGTCAAATCTCACCATTAGAAAACAACAACAACATGATTTTTGTCTCATGAGTACCAATAGTTGTACTCAATGCAGTTTTTTATCGTGTTTTCAAATATGTATTCGGAATTTCTCCATTGCCCAGTTTTTTTTATTTCAATATCAATTAATGGATTAAATAATTATTTTTTTAATAAACCTAGATTTCTTCCCGGAAAATCTTGGCGCAGTGAACAATGAGCAAGGGGAACACTTTCATCAGGAGATTTCAGCTTTGGAAAAGAGATATCAAGGCAAATGAAATCCTAATATGTTGGCCGATTATTGTTGGACCATCAAGAAGGATGCTCCACAGGCGAAATATAGCAGAAAATCATAATTTCTTACTTTTTAGACGAGTTTGAATATTGTGTAGTTACGAATGTAGAAAATATTAAAGTGTTTGAAATTATAAATGCCTGTCTCTCGGAAACCTTGCGTGATGGAGAAAAACCGATACCATATTTGAATTGAGAAGAAAAAATACTATCAGAATCACATTTTTTTTCTGAGACAAAAAAAAAACATCCAAAAAAACAAAAAAGAAAAACTCATGAATTTTGAAACTCCCGCAAATTTTGACCTAATCCAGAGGTTCATCGGTCCACCGACAGAAGTAAGAAGGAAACCGCCAAGAAACGACATAACACCGGTCGACCAGAGGCTACTGACGATGGAGATAAGCTCCGAAACTGCAGTATAGAAGAAAAAGGATATGAGGTGAGGTAATAAAAACATTAATTTAATTACAAAAAGAAAAGTTTCTTTTTTGTTGCTCAGTGTTATTATTTGTAGTTTTATTCTAAAATGAAATGTATTACAATTCATATGACCATTTCCTGAGATCACAAATCAATTATTTTCACTGCACTCATTTTTATCCCCTCTATATGACAGCTTCAAGAATAGATCAGTACCCAACAAAACAGCTTTGAAAATGGAACTAGTTCCGAAAGGCCTAGGTGAATATTTTGAACTTTTATAGGAAAAATCACGAGGTTCAATTTAAGATTTGAATTAAAATGATTTATACCTCACCACGGTATAACCACATCATCAGAAATAGAGGAAATGCTATTTCAACATTTATGCTGGCATGCCACAGCATTGAAATGGTCCACAAATGGTGCTTGTGACAATGGTCAGTGGATCCAAAATATATATATATATATATATATATATATATATATATATATTAATTAAATAAAAATAAAACATAGTTTTATTTGATTTTCATATTTATTATATAATTCAGTGACAGGTGTTTCGGTACACTGTACCTTCTTCAGACATGTTAACAAATTATGAATTGTGTTCCAACTGATTTAAGCAACAATACAACAATATTTATTTAAATTTTTTAATTTAACAAAGGGGATTCATTCAAATCAAGTTGAGAATTTAACAGTTTTTACTTTACTACTTTTAAATTGATTAATTTCTACAGCTTCCAAAAGATCTAACTTCTTACCCTTATCACAAATATGTAAAATTTCAAAATTTGGATCGAAACAATGATTAAATTGGAATAGGTGGTTAGCATAGTTTGAATTTTCTAAATTTCTGTTATATGCTCTCATGTGTTCCTTTATTCCGAGATATAAAAGGTCTACCAGTTTGTCCTATATAGACATTGTCACATGTGCCACACTTCAATTTATATACACCTGATAAATTTTGAAATTTTACATATTTGTGATAAGGGTAAGAAGTTAGATCTTTTGGAGGCTGTAGAAATTAATAAGTTTAAAAGTAGTAAAAAACTGTTAAATTCTCAACTTGATTTGAATGAATCCCCTTTGTTAAATTTAAAAATTTAAATAAATATTGTTGTATTGTTGCTTAGATCAGTTGGAATACAATTCATAATTTGTTAACATGTCTGAAGAAGGTACAGTGTACCGAAACAGCTGTCACTGAATTATATAATAAATATGAAAATCAAATAAAACTACGTTTTATTTTTATTTAATTAATAAATATGGATTTTCATCAAGTAAACACCAACTCAATTGATTATATATATATATATATATATATGTTATACTGCAGATTTTTGTGGATATAAATATGAATATGAAAGTTTTCTTGGGTTTTCCGTGTCTTGGATTCAAGTTCGGCCTCTGGCCACTGATTCCGATGTTTCGGCATGATCCCACATGTCATTATCAAGGAATCATAAGTTCGAGTCACAGATTTAGGTCTGATATAATAAAACACATAGAGTTTTTGCTATGGTCCATTTCCGAAGCCATACACCCATCTGCATAAGAACTAAACCTTAGATGGGTGTACGGCTTCGGAAATGGACCACAGCGTAAACTCTATGTGTTTTATTATATAAGACCTAAATCTGTGACTCGAACTTATCGTTCCTTGATAATGGCATGTGGGATCATGCCGAAACATCGAAATCATTGGACAGAGGCCGAACTTGAATCCAAGATGCGGAAAACCCAAGAAAACTTTCACATTCATATATATATATATATATCCTCCCGGCAAGGTCCGATGGATATATATATATCCTCCCGGCAAGGTCCGATGGACCCATTAACCACCAGCATGTGTAGCCCTCCAGTCATACTGGGGGTTTATGTGAGTGAGTGATGTAACCACCATTACAAATAAAAAATTGGTGCCCGCTTAAAAAAGGTTACATTTATGCTGAACTAATGACAAATCCTTCAGATAAATTTTCCAGAGTTAAAACAGTCCCCTTTTCGGATCTCCGGGTGAGGACATCTGCAGGACATCATATATGGAACATCCTTAAAATTCTCCAATGGAACGCAGGAGGACTTACACAAAGATGAAGAAATTAATGAAGAACAACTACAAACCTGTGAAGTACTACCTGTTGGATCCACCATAGAGAAATATTGGACAGCAACAACGCTAATGGCTTCATTGCCAAGGCCCAGCATTTGAAAACAACAGATTCAATTTAAGATTTAAATTAAAATGGTTTATACCTGACCACATATCCAGACTGGAAAGAACTATATAGTTTATATAGTTTGTTAGGGATATAAAAAAATTAATTGATCTATATTTATATAGATCAATGAATCTTGATATTCCTAACAAACTAAAATTGATTTCAAAGTTCATAAATTCAACCATTGATGGCAGCGCTGAAGATGGTGACAATAGAAGAGTTGACGACCAAAGAATTTCATCAGTCGGAGTTATGGATGAAGATGAACGTGATTTCGTTTGAAACTGCAGTATCATGAAAAACATGATATTTATGAGGTGAGTTGTCAAAAAATGTTCTCCGATGAATTTCAATGATTATACCTCATAATGTTTACTTCCCAACATTCATTTAATAGAAATAATTGTGTTTGAATTGCAATGCCTGGTAGCGTAGTGGATAGAGCGCTGGTATATAGAACCAGAGAATCCCGATTCAGGTGTAAATTTTTCTCTTCAAATAAAATAAAATTTACTTATAAGTAACTACGATATATTTAAATTAATATTGAGAAGTAAACATTATGAGGTTATATCATTAAAAGTGAGTGGAGAACATATTTTTAACGTCTCACCTCATATAATTTCAAATTTCTTTAATACCGGCAATTTCAGACAATATCTTGTCCCTCTTCCAAATTTCTTTGAAACCGTCGGTATCAAAAAAATTTCCATGATCTATGAACTTCGATATTCCGGTGGATAAAAATTGAATTACAAAGTTTATAACCCCAACCAAAGATGGCAGCACAAGAGGTGATGTCTTTGAAGAAATCGACAACCAGAGAATTTCATCAGTGGAAGCCATGACTGAAGAGGGACAAGATATTGTCTGAAACCGCCGGTATCAAATAAATTTGAAATTATATGAGGTGAGTCGTTAAAAATATGTTCTCCACTCACTATTAACTAAGATATACCTTATTTAATTATGACATAACTATATTTTGTTTTGACGCTATAATCCCATCACCTGCTGGACTTATGACATGTACCCATTTTCAGTTTACTGTGCGACCACACTTCACAACCAGTACCAGGTACATCATTATATGAGTATTAGAAAGTCCACAACAATTCCAGGAATTATCTACTCAACATATCATTTTAATTCATTATCTACATTAAAGTATGAAATAGAATCTTAAAATTATTTACAAATACTTTCAATCTACTTTTAGATGAAAGTTTTTTAAATGTTTGTGGCAGTGGTTAATAAACAAATCCAAACACTGCTCACAAGTAAAGGAAATGAGGGAAACCAAGGTAATCTCACTAAAAATAATATTTTGTAAATCATATGTGGAAAATATGCATATATTTTGTTAGAACCCAAAATAATAATAATAATAATATTTGTTCAGCAATTAAATGTTCATCCACAAAGATTGTAAATAACAAATTACTTGAGGAAAACTATTTGCAGTTTACAAAATTAATAATTATAATAAAATGTTTATATATCTTATTTTAGGTATCAAAGAAGTAAGCAAGCAATGTAAGTGATCCGTAAATTATGAGCCATTTTTTACATCTTACCTCACATTTCATGTTTTCTTTAAACGCAGGAACTAGTTTTCAAGACAAAGATCTCTCTCATTTTCAACCAACATTATGACTCGTATTTCCCATACCAGAATCATAAAATGTCACTGTATTTTTTCTTCTGAAAACCCTATTTTAATTTGCTTATCATATTATTACATTTTCTTTCCTTAATTTCAGGGGTCCTCATCTAGGGAATATGTGGATGGCGACCACAAGGTGCCCAAGCTGAGCAAAACATTTCTTCCACTTACTTGTGTTTTGCACTCTTTTAACTTTACTATCTAACCTCTCTTGGTTAACTCTTGTTTTTTCGACCCCAACGCTATTAGGGCATCCGAGGGCTACGGAGTCTTTCCTTTATTTTATTTTCTTCTCCAGAAAAGCCTGACCAGAGGCTATAAGATGGCAGCACCATCACTGGTCTTGCCTTTCGTTGGCCAGCACCAATCGAAGGGACTATTATTATGCTTTCAAGTCTTATACGAAAATTTCCCGGAAGGATCAATCACACTGGAGGGAAAATTTTCTATAGGATCGTAACATGCCTTGGCCTAATACTTGGAAGGAAGAAGAAGAATTTACAACAAATTGAAAGATCTAAAAATAAAAATAATCTTCAAATCATCTTTATCTTTCATAGAAAAAATGTAAAATGGCACTTGCATTAGAAGATATATTGTTACAACCTTTGTGGATTTATTTAAATATATTATGGAAAGACAAAAGCCACCTCTTCTAACAATCAAATTATTTAGCTTGTCTTTTTAGCATTAATGTTCGGAGTGCTGATTTGCATACATACATTCTTATTTTAAATTGTTATGTACATACTGGAGTTTCAATGCTAAAAACACAATTAACTAAATACACACAAAGTCATTAACACTTTGAAGGGATGATTTTAGTTCTTCTCTAACTTACAATATTTACAGGTGAATATTGTTTTAATGCAAACTCAGTGATTTTAAATTCTTAATGCCACAATATAATTAATTATGCTTCACAAAATGGAAGGCATCACATAAATAAAACCCCTTTTATATAAAATACAATTGTAATTTAGTTATAGACTTAGTAATAGCAGAATATATTTTTTAAGAAGCAATTGAATTGTATATATATCCTTTAAAATACAAAACTATAATAAAGCTTTAAGAATTATCAACCAAGTTTTTAAACCATCAAAAGTGCAGAGACACACAAGAATGAAAATCTATAAAATTCTCGCTAGACCCATAATCTGTTATGGCAGTGAAGCTTGGACCATCAGAACTCAGGATGATCGTCATATTACAGCCACGGAGATGAAATTTCTGCAACGAACTGCAGGTTATAGCCTTCTAGACCACCAAAGAAATTCAACAATAGCCAGAGAGTTAAACATCGTACCTATATCTGAATACCTCCAAGAATATAGAAACAATTGGCTAGCCCATATTCAGCGCATGGATCGTCACAGAATACCAAAACAAATTCTTCACTACATTCCTCGAGGCAGAAGATCTGTGGGTCGACCTTTTCGGAGATGGCGGGAGCCCGTAACGGGCCACTGGGCCTAATACTTGAAAGGACGATGATGATGATATATATATATATAGGAAATATCACAATAAAATATATTTTTAAATTTAAAATAAATTCTACCGAAACAGGGAAAATAAAAAAAAACAGCACAATTTTTAAATATCTTGGGTTAATAATTACAAGTTTAGGTACCTGTGAGAGAGATGTACAAACTAAAATTGCAATGGCAAAAAATGCAACTAAGACATTACGTGGAACAAAGACCTCAGGGGTCCTCATCTAGGAGATATGTGGATGGCGACCACAAGGTGCCCAAGCTGGGCAAAACATTTCTTCCACTTACTTGTGTTTTGCAATCTTTTAACTTTACTATCTAACCTCTCTTGGTTAACTTTTGTTTTTTTCGACCCCCACACTATTAGGGCATCCGAGGGCTAGGGAGTCTTTCCTTTCTTCCATTTCTACATTTCTTTATTTTCTTTTCCTCTCCAGAAAAGCCTGACCAGAGGCTATAAGATGGCAGCCCCATCACTGGTCTTGCCTTCCTTTGACCAGCAACCAATCGAAGGGACTATTATTATGCTTTCAAGTCTTACATGAAAATTTCCCGGTTCTGGAGGCAAAATTTTCTATAGGATCGTAACAGGCCTTGGCCTAATACTTGGAAGGAAAAAGAAGAAGAAGAATTTGGAACAAAAATAGTACAAAGGAAACTAAAATGAAAATTTATAAGAGCATCCATCCATCCATAGTAATTCTGCCCGAAGGCAGGTCCTTCACTGCAACCATAGCATTTTCATGCTATGCTTGCAGCTTTACTAGGGAATTGTGTAGGTGTGGTAGCTTCCCATTGCTTTCCACACCGGTGAAGGATGATGATGGTGATGATGATGATGGCCATATGATTTCGGGGACCGTTTGGGCCTTAAAGTTTTCCTGACATTTGTCTTACAGGTGAGGAAAAACCCGATAAAAACCTCACCCAGAAAATCTGCCCCGACCGGGGATTGAACCCGGGCCCGCTGCATGACAAGGCAGCACGCTACCTCGAGACCACAGCAGTGGACTATAAGAGCATAATACACAATATTTTGTCATATCGCAGTGTAACTTGGTCTTTGACGGAATTACAAAATAATAAAATTAGAACATTTGAATTTGATTTTCTTAGAAGAAGCCTCCAAAAAACAAGACAGGATAAAATAAGAAATGAATTCCTTTGGAGAGAAATGAATGTCATTACATCTGTTGTTAAGAGAATTGAAAATCAAACCACTGCAGGACTCTAAAGAGTTAAATTTTAAATCATTCTATATTTAATTTATTTTAAAACAAGGATTAACTCTCTGGTTATAAAAATTATAAGGTACCGTGTTTCTTGAACAATATCTTAAAACAAGAGAATATAAATATGAACCAGAAACTTCGCACTTCACCTCATAAAATATGCTTCTCTCATCTGATATGTTTCAAAAACTTTCATTTCCACCATCAGCTAAACTCCAATTGCTTTTTTAAGTTATGTAGGTAGGAAATAACACTATGAGGTTTATTTTAATTTTGTTTAGTTGTTTCTTGACTCACCTCATACTTCTTAACTCCCTTGCATATCTAGGTTTCGTCACTGTATTTGTGACATTCTCAATGCTGTTCACGTTCACAACTTTTGT
Source organism: Diploptera punctata (assembly GCA_030220185.1). Lineage (NCBI taxonomy): Eukaryota > Metazoa > Arthropoda > Insecta > Blattodea > Blaberidae > Diploptera > Diploptera punctata. The sequence continues at coordinate 37,445 of JASPKZ010010545.1, forward strand.
TGACGAAATCTAGATATGCAAGGGAGTAAGTATGAGGTGAGTCAAGAAACAACTAAACAAAATCCAATTGTTTTAATTGAGTCATCCCAGGGAGAATGATCTGATTTCAAGGTTTTTCAGTCTGCTAATAGAGGGAGCGAAAGACGGCTCTTCAAGTGACAGAACAATGGTTACAGGGATACTGATGATGGAACAAAGTTCCGAAACTAGTTAAAATTGAAATAAGAAGAAAAATATGAGGTGAGTGATTAAATTTTACCTAAATGATACGTCTAATTCTCTGATACACATTCTTCTTATTTCATTTTCCCCTAAATAAATATTCATAGAAGACAATAACATGATTGAATTTTGCAAAAAAAATGAAGGATACAGTTTTAAAAAATTAAAATACAATTCCACTAATAGTGAGTGGAGAACACATGTTTAATGACTCACCTCAAATAATTTCAAATTTCTTTGACAGTTTGGGAGAAGATATTCATTCAGAGGAATGAATATCGATCTATGAACTTTGATATTCCGATGGATAAAAATTTAATTTCAAAATTTATAATCCCAACCAAATATGGCAGCTGAAGAGGTGACATCCATAGAGAAATCAACAACCACAGAATTTCAACAGTGGGAGTCATGACTGAAGAGGTGACTGAGATGTCGCCTGAAACCGTCGGTATCAAAGAAGTTTGAAATTATATGAGATCCATCCATAGTAATTCTGCCCGAAGGTAGGTCCTTCACTACAATCATAGCATTTTCATGCTATGCTTGCAGCTTTACTAGGGAATTGTGTAGGTGTGGTAGCTTCCCGTTACTTTCCACACCTGTGAAGGATGATGATAATGATGATAATGATAAGAACGTTGATGATGATGATGATGGCCATATGATTTCAGGGACCGTTTGGGCCTTAAAGTTTTCCTGATATTTGTCTTACAGGTGAGGATAAACCCCGATAAAAACCTCACCCAGAAAAACTGCCCCGACCGGGGATCGAACCCGGGCCCGCTGCGTGACAAGGCAGCACGCTACCTCAAGACCACAGCGGTGAGATGAGTCATTAAAAATATGTTCTCCACTCACTATTAATGATAAAACCTCATAATGTATACTTCCCAACTTTAATTGAAATATACAATTCTACATTTATTTAAAAACCAAAATATTAATTTCTTAATATGTAATTAAAAAAAGAGGATTTTCTAAGTTATAAAAACTATAATAAAAAATCTTAATATTCATTCATTTAAATATTTACTAATTAATATTGAGTGGAGAACATATTTTTAATAAATTTGAAGAGAAAAATTTTCGCCTAGACCGGGACTCGAACCTGGGACCCTTGGCTTTCCGGGCCAAGTGCTCTACCAACTGAGGTACCGAGGCGAGTTACGATCTAGACGCAAATTTTTTCTCTTATATACGTTGTAATTCCCTATCGCCAAATGCTCTTGAAACCATTGTTTCTATCTTTGCAAATGGTGGCTTCTTAGTTAAGAAGACATTTATTGGGAATTTAACATTACTTTATAAAGCTAGTAAGGCTTCTAATGATGTTTTTATTATTGATTTAACATTTCTCAATGAAAGATAAATTAAATTTTTCTCTTCAAATTTAATTTATCGTTCATTGAGAAATGTTAAATCAATAATAAAAACATCATATTTTTAATAACTCACCTCATACAATTTCTATCCTATTGAACAAAAACATGCAATATTTAATAGCCTATTATTAAATTAACAAATATCCCATTCAACGAAGAAAATTTTAAGAAAGAATACAACAATATCTTAAATATAGCAAAAGTATTTAACTTTTATAGGAATTATTCACTATGAGGTTTAATTTATGGTGAAATTAAATGTTTCTTACCTCTCCTCATATAAATCTTCTAAGCAGATCGTGATTTCGAGACCTTAACTGTCTCATCTTCAAAACTTCGGCCAAGAAAGTTCTGATGATGAGACAGTTATGGTCTCGAAATCACGATCTACTTAGAAGATTTATATGAGGAGAGGTAAGAAACATTTAATTTCATCATATATAGCAAAAGTAAATGGTTTTGATAAGAAATTAATAATAAACAAATTAAAGTAATTCAAACAGAAAAAAAGACTTAAAGAATACATTATCCTAAAAATTGATAGCAAAGAAAATAATAAATTCAAGAAAATTACTTACCATCCTGAAGTACATAGAAAATTTTAAAAATTGTTTAACAAACACAATGTTACTTTGGCACCAATAAATAAATTCAGTCTGGATAACACATAAGTACCAATAAAAAAAATCAACATTCCAGACTGTAAAAAAATCTGGAATTTATCAAATAAATTGTAATGATTGCAGCAAAATATATATATATATATATATAGGGAAAACGAAAAGGAATTTGGAAACACGTACTAAAGAACATTTTAGAAATATTAAAAATTGTGAAATTGAAAAATCAGCAATTGCTGCACATAGTTTATTACAACATCATAAAATTAAAAGAGATGCAAAACTTTTGAAACAATTGGATAAACCATTAGAATTTAACAGTTTGGGAGAAGATATTCATTCAAAAGAATAAATATCAGTCAACAAACTTTAATATTCCTGTAGAAAAAAATTTGATTTCAAAATTTATAAAGTCAAGCAAAGATGGCAGCACTAGAGGTAACCATGGTAAAATAAACAAACAGAGAATTTCAACAGTTGGAGTTATGACTGAAGATGAATGAAAAATTCATTCGAAACCATTGGTCTCAAATAAATTTGAAATTGTATGAGGTGAGTTATTAAAAATATGTTCTCCACTCAATATTAATGATATAACCTCATAATTTAATTTTCACAGGGAAAGAACACTATGAGGTTTAATTTAAGAATTAAATTAATGTTTTATTACCTCACCTCATATCCTTTTTCTTCTATACTGCAGTTTCAGAGCTTATCTCCATCTTCAGTAGCCTCTGGTCGACCGGTGTTATGTCGTTTCTTGGTGGTTTTCTTCTTACTTCTATCGGTGGAACAATGAACCTCTGGATCAGGTCAAAATTTGCGGGAGTTTCGAAATTCATGAGTTTATCTTTCTTATTTTTTTGGCTGTGGATTTTTTTCCCAGACTGTGAGTTCTTTTTGTTTATCTGAGCCTAATCAAACACACAGATAAACAAAAAGAACTCACAGTCTGGGAAAAATCCACATCCTAAAAAATAAGAAAGATAAACTCACGAATTTCGAAACTCCCGCGAATTTTGACCTGATCCAGAGATTCATCGGTCCACCAATAGAAGTAAGAAGAAAACTGCCAAGAAACGACATAACACCGGTCGACCAGAGGCTACTGAAGATGGAGATAAGCTCCGAAACTGCAGTATAGAAGAAAAAGGATATGAGGTGAGGTAATAAAAACATTAATTTAATTCATAACCTCATAATGTTTACTTCCCAACATTAATTATAATATAAATAATTATTGTATAAAGGGTGTTCTAATATTTGTGCACGAAGATTATAATTTGAATATTGAACGAAATAGAGACAAAATTTTATCACAAAACTCTGTCTGAGGAATTTTTAGTTATACAGTGCAACCTAGATGTTTTTTCTCAATAAATAACAATAAACAATTTTCTGTAACATCTGTAACTTTCGTGAGAATATTAATTAATAGTGAGTGGAGAACATATTTTTAACGACTCACCTCATATAATTTCAAATTTCTTTGATACCAGCAGTTTCAGACAATATCTTGTCCCTCTTCAGTCATGGCTTCCACATCAGTGGACAAGATATTGTCTGAAACCGCTGGTATCAAAGAAATTTGAAATTATATGAGGTGAGTCGTTAAAAATATGTTCTCCACTCAGTATTAATGATATAACCTCATAATGTTTACTTCCCAATATTAATTGAAATATTTCGTGAGAATAACTCAGCTTTCTTATTATGCAACAAAACAAAAAGTTCATAATAACCTGGTATTTGGATACTTTTAAAATAAGATAATCAATTTACCTCTTTTGATAATCTTTCTGCTATTACCAATTCTATCAGCTAACATCAATTAGCTTGATGTTGTGTTATTTATCTAGCATAATTGACCTTTACCAAAGTTTCTCTTATTTATGATGTAGAATTCACTGTGGCATGGCACATGTTACTTAGAAAAGTACTAATTCATCCAGTACATTATGTTTATATAGATATTTGGAAAAGCAGATCTATAACACTGGTCAACATGATTTTTGTCTCATCAGTACCAACAGTTGTACTTAATGCAGTTTTTTATCGTGTTTTCAACATGTATTTGGAATTTGTCCATCACCCACAGTCTTTTTTATTTTAATTTCAATTAATGGAACAGGTGTCTAGTTTCAAATATTTGGGCTGTGATGTTGGCTACAATGTGGAAAGAGATATTGACTCCAAAATAAATAAATTTCAGACAGTGTGTGGAACAATACAGAGAACATTCAAAAATAAAATTAGAAAAGAAACCAAGATAAAAATGTATAATGTTATGGTGGTTCCCGCAATATTGTATGGATGTGAAACTTGGGCTCCAGTGAAAAGACAGAAGGATAGAATACAGACGGCAGAGATGCGGTTCCTAAGACAAGTAAAAGGATGTACAAGACTTGATAGAATAAGAAATGAGGATATAAGAGAAGAATTGAAAGTACAGCCTTTATTGGATAAAGTCACAAATTACAGACAGAAATGGATTGATCACATGGATGGAATGAGTAAGAAGAGATATCCATTGTTAGCCAGAAATTATCAAGCAAGAGGAAGGCGTGATGTTGGAAGACCTAGAAGACGTTGGGCTGATGCAACATGAAGTCGGAACGGGCAATTGCCTAATCCCTGGAGTGATGATGATGATGATGATTAATGGATTTAAATAAATATATTTTTAATAAACGTTTTCTCGTCCATTTGTCCATTGTAATATAAAACCAAATGAGCTAACTCAGGAGGTTTCAGCTATGGAAAAGAGATATGAAGGCAAATGGAATCCTAATATGCTGGCTGATTATTGTTGCACCATCAAGAGGCATGCTCCACAGGTAAAATATAGCAGAAAATTGTCATTTCTTACTTTCTAGGTGAGTCTGAATGTTCAAATATTGTGTAGTTACAAATGTAGAAAATATTAAAGTGTTTGAAATTAAAAGACTGGATGAGGAGAGGTATGAAACATTTCAATTTATTCACAAATTAGTGATTTATTCCTACACAAGTTCAATGAAGAAAGATTAATGAAAAATTATTAGGTCCACTCATAACCTCATTTGTTATAAATATAGCCTACCGTGAGAATATGTGGAACAAAATGAATGTATCCAAAGAATAAAGCATGGGTTATGCAGTGCAAAAACTGGTTTGGAGTAATTGGGTTAACACATCATTGACACATCATCATTTTAGGTTTGTAACTTTTAACATTTATCAGAGAGATGTGCAAAAACTCTCTATTTAATACATACCGTCTACAGGGCTATTCAGAAAGAAGGAACAGATTTCAAACATTTATTTCTTCCAAACTACAAAAAAATAGAAACACAATTCCAACATTCCTAGAAAGAGAAAAGTTTGAAGTTCCGATCATGGCTGCAAAATTATTGCTATTGCTTGAAGTTTCATCATGGTTGCAATGGCACTGTTGGATTGGAAGAGGAAGAGCAGAAGATCAACTTTATCCCAAGTCTCTAGACATAACCCCTTGTGATTTTTATCTGTGATGTTACATACAAGACTGTGTTTTTATCCCTCCTATGCCTGACACTCTTGAAAATCCGCAACAACAAATTGTTGAAGCTGTGAATTTGGTAACTAGAGATCAGCTGATTCGTGTGAGGCAAGAAATGAGCCACCGTTTTGATATTTGTCGTGTAACACATGGTGCTCATATTGAATACATAACATAGTGAAATTTGAAGTTTTCTCTTTCCAAAAATGTTGGAATTGTGTTTTTATTTTTTGTACTTTGGAAGAAATAAATGTTTGAAATCTGTTCCTTCTTCTTGAATAGCCCTGTACACCAAACTCCTGAATATCCGTGTTAATTGGGACCGAGATATGCACGGAAAATCGAAAAACACGGATAATCCAACTAAGTTATTCGGCGTCGTGGAAGTTGATCAGAAATGTATTTACCCACTTTAACACAACTTAAATGCAATAAATATTCATAAAATGTTATATTAAATGAATTTAGATGCGAGTCGTAATTATCATTATTTTATTTCACTCGTAAATATGGAAAAAAAAGTGGGACTATTTGCTGTCAGTGGTCATGACAGTTATTCAAAATGGCCACCATAACCAGTGACAACTACACTAGTAACCACCGATATCCACACTTATAACCAGCGATGACAATAATCAGTGATTCCCACACTAGTAGGGTTGTCACTGACTAGTAAGCACCAATCACCACACTACTAACCAGTGATAAACCCACTGCCACAGCATATCCGTGGTTTCAATCTGTAACAACAAACTTTCAGTGACACACACAACGGAAATTTCCAAATTAGTATCCATATTTGGTTCGTCTTACGGGCTTATAGGCCGTGGCCTGGTTGTCTAACTACTCGACATTTCGTCTACTGCTGCGGTAGACCTCATCAGGAGATACTGCGTGCTCTCTGTGAACTCCTCAACAGTCGGCTGCAGACTGGCTGGTCGTTGGAAACTGTCTCTCTATTTATAGCTAAACCCCGGGTGGTAGGGGGGGTTTTCTGCACGGACCGAGTTTTGTGCTGTTGTGCCGTTTGCAGAAGTCATAGGCTTCGTTGTCGTGTTATGCAGTGCTGGGATCCAAATTTTGTTTATCTTCATGGTTTCTTCTTTTTTGTTGAAGGAACACTTGATTAACAACCAACAACATATTATAAGATTCGAAGATACTCGGGTATTATCACAAACATCACATTACTACACCAGACTATACAGAGAAGCCATTGAAATATATAAACATAAAAATTCCTTCAACAAAAAAGAAGAAACCATGAAGATAAACAAACTTTGGATCCCAGCACTGCATAACACGACAACGAAGCCTATGACTTCTGCAAACGGCACAACAGCACAAAACTCGGTCTGCGCAGAAAACCCCCCCACCACCTGGGGTTTAGCTATAAATAGAGAGACAGTTTCCATCGACCAGCCAGTCTGCAGCCGACTGTTGACGAGTTCACAGAGAGCACGCAGTATCTCCTGATGAGGTCTACCGCAGCAGTAGACGAAACGTCGAGTAGTAAGACAACCAGACCACGGCCTATAAGCCCAGAAGACGAACCAAATATGGATCATTTGTATCCAACTTAACATCGCAAAAGTTTAATTTAATTGCATGTCCTGTGCCACTGTAAATTCTACATCCCACTCATCCATTTCATATTACGCTCATTAGCACAAAACATTAAGGAATGGAATATATCCCTTAAAAATTATTAATAAAATGTACAAAATTCATCGGAGAACATATTGTTTAAACAACTCACCTCATAGGATTCATGCTTCCATGATATCGCGATTTCGAACATAGTCGTGTTCATCTTCAGCCATAACTCCGACTGACAAAATTCTTCGGCCGTCAACTGTTCTATTGTTGCCATCTTCAGTGCTGCCATCTATGGTTGAATTTATGAACTTCGAAATCAATGTAATTTCGTTAGGGATATCAAAATTCATTGATCTATTTTTGTTTTTCTGAATGTATATTTTTTTCCCAAACTGTCAATTCCAAAGGTTTCTCTACTTGTTTTAAAAGTTTAGCTTCTCTTCCAATTTTATGATGTTTTAATAAACTATGTGCAGCAATTGCAGATTTTTCAATTTCACAATTTTTAATATTTCTGAAATGTTATTTTGTCCGAATTTCCAAATTCCTTTTTGTTTTTCCTATATAAACTTTATTGCAATCTTCAGAATTTATTTGATAAATTCCAGATTTCTTACTGTCTGGAACATTGACTTTTTTATTGGTACTTAGAAGATTACCTAGACTAAATTTATTTATTGGTGCCAAAGAAATGTTGTATTTGTCAAATTGGAAGAGAAGCTAAACTTTTAAAACAAGTAGAGAAACCTTTGGAATTGACAGTTTGGGAAAAAATATACATTCAGAAAAACAAAAATAGATCAATGAATTTTGATATCCCTAACGAAATTACATTGATTTCGAAGTTCATAAATTCAACCATAGATGGCAGCACTGAAGATGGCGACAATAGAATAGTTGACGGCCGAAGAATTTCATCAGTCGGAGTTATGGCTGACGATGAACATGATTATGTTTGAAATCGCGATATCATGGAAGCATGAATCCTATGAGGTGAGTTGTTTAAACAATATGTTCTCCGATGAATTTTAATGATTATACCTCATAATGTTTACTTCCCAACATTAATTTAATATAATAAAATGTACAGTTTATACAAACTTCAAAAAAAAAAGACAAATAAAACAACTGAGGCTAAGAAGAGGGAGAGGAAGCCAAAAAACACTCATACATAAGACATTCAAAAGTATGGGGGGGGGAGGTTTCCCACAAAGAGCGATTTCTACAATTATCCTTGTCCTCACTTCTCATTTGAGCAAAATTCAATCCTGTGTCAATAACGACAATTCATTACACTCTTTTGTAGAAGATAAACCACACTCCATGCAGCATTGTGAAGAATGGCATCCGTCAGTCTTGGAGCAATCATATCTAACTTTGCTTATCCTCCGAACCCTTTTGAAGTTCACATCACAAACGTCACACTATTCCCAGTCTTGTACATTTTTCCTCTCGATAAAAATTCTTTACTATTAACTTGATACCACATTAAATTTACAGAGTTCTGTCTCAATGCATTCATCTGAAATAAAGAGTTACAATTCATTATTTCTATAACTCACAAGTCTGTTGATAGGTGCCGTCGTCCTCAACTTTATTAATATTAACAAAGTTGAGGACGACGGCACCTACCAACAGGTACAATTTAATTTTTAACTTTCATCATATGACTTCACGTCAATGGAATTTGATATGAATTTTACTAGTATTGACTCACAAGTCTAGCGTGCAATTATACTTTGCTAATACCAGTATCCATTTTTGTCTTTTGAACTTGTTTAACAATCAAAGCACTCTTCTAAAAGTTAAAGAAGATAATGTAAAATTTAGAAAATTCACATATCATCCATTAAAACACCACAAGTTTCAAAAATTTTTTTAAAGATTTCAACATAAGGTTAGCACCCAAAAATGACTACAGCATTAGTAGACTGATTAGACCTAATAAGAATGAGAAAATTAAAGAAGAAAACAAATCAGGGATTTATCAAATTAAATGTGAAGAATGTGAGAAATTCTACATAGGAAAAACTAAGAGAAATTTAAAACTAGAGTGAAAGAACATCTCAGGAATGTCAAGAAAGGAGAAGTAGAAAAATCTGCAGTGGCTGCCCATGCATGGTCTGAAAAACATCTTATCGAGAAAGAAGCTAAATTATTAAAACAAATAGAAAAACCAAAAGAACTTACTGTTTGGGAAAAGATCTACATTCACAAGAGCGAAAAGAAGAAATTAATGAACTTTGAAATTCCCGGTGAGAATGACCTGGTTTCGAGGTTTTTCAGTCAGCCAATGGAAGGAGAGAAGAACAGCTCTTCAAGACGACAGAACAACGGTCGTGATGATACTGAGGATGGAACAGAAACTATGTTCCAAAACTAGTTTATAATCAAATAAGAAGAAGAATATGAGGTGAGTGATAAAAAATATTCTACCTTAATGAATATACCTCATAGTGAGAATTCCTAAAATAAGTACGTAATATTAACAAAGTTGAGGACGACAGCACCTACCAACAGGTACAATTTAATTTTTAACTTTCATCATATGACTTCACCTCAATGCAATTTGATATGAATTTTACTAGTACTGACTCACAAGTCTGGCATGCAATTATACTTTACTAATACCACTATCCATAGTTCTTCTCTTCACCCATATACTCATAAGATGGTAGCCTTTAATAGTTACATTCATAACTTTTAAATATCCCTCTTTCACCCTTGGAATATAATAATGAATTGAATATTATTAAACAATTAACTACGACCCTAAAATTATAGAATATTTAATTAAGAAGGTTCATTACAAAAAAGCAATTAACAAAGTTTTTCCTTTACCCATAGAAAACGTAAAGAAATATGTCGTAATGTCATACATAGGCCCACTTTCAAATAAAATATCTAAACACTTTAAAAAGTTGAACATTAATGTGGCATTTAAAACTAATAAAACTTTACAAAATATAATAAAAAACAATAAAACCAAAATAAAAAAGAAAAATTATCAGGTGTATATAAATTGAAGTGTGGCACATGTGACAATATCTATATAGGACAAACTGGTAGACCTTTTATCTCTCGGATAAAGGAACACATGAGAGCATATAATAGAAATTTAGAATATTCAAAATATGCTAACCACCTGTTCCAATTTAATCATTGTTTCAATCCAAATTTTGAAATTTTACATGTTTGTGATAAGGGTAAGAAGTTAGATCTTTTGGAGGCTGTAGAAATTAATACATTTAAAAGTAGTAAAAAAAACTGTTAAATTCTCAACTTGATTTGAATGAATCCCCTTTGTTAAATTAAAAAAATTAAATAAATATTGTTGTATTGTTGCTTAGATCAGTTGGAACACAATTCATAATTTGTTAACATGTCTGAAGAAGGTACAGTGTACCGAAACAGCTGTCACTGAATTATATAATAAATATGAAAATCAAATAAAACTACATTTTATTTTCATTTAATTAATAATTATACTTTAAATACCATATTTTATCTATGTAAAAAATAATTAATATTGATATGAATTAACAGGTATAATTTATTTAAGAAATTTATATCAATGAAGTAATATGTTGCTGGAACAAGACATATAAATTTGGAATAAGAATATCAGAAAATAGAAAATTAAACACCCTATTGTTTGCAGATGACCAAATAATAATAGCATATTCAGAAGATAATCTACAGAAATGTCTGTATGAACTTAACAAAATTACAAAAGAATATGGATTAAAGATATCTACAGAAAAAACAAAAATTATGGCATTTCAAGGTGTAGATCCTGTCAGAAGTAAAATTGTACTGGACAATAAAATTTTGGGGCAGGTGAATAATTTTACATATCTAGGATGCAATATGTCATATGAAGAAGAAAAGGATGTAAATGCAAAAATATCTAAATTTTTAAGAATTTTAGGGTTAATAAATTCTATCTTCAAGCCACAGTTAGTCCAAAAGCATTCAAGACTGAAAGTGTATAAAACACTGGCTCTTCCAACTCTTTTGTATGGTAGCGAAGTATGGACGTTGAAACAGAAGGATATACAGAGACTTAGATCTGCTGAAATCAGATACCTTCGGAGGACTGCAGGATACACACTACTAGATCACAAAAAAAATGAAGACATCTTAGAAGAATTACACATGGAACCTTTAGAAAACAAAATTTCTGATTATAAGTCAAGATGGATGCAACATGTTCATCGAATGGAAGATCACAGAATACCCAAACAAATGTTAACAACCTGCAGGAAGAAGAAGACCAGACGTCCACTCAAAAGACTTTTGGATGGTGTTTCCTCTTGAGGCCGAAACAGGTCAACAAATGGCCTAAATTCGTGAATGTACTGTGATGATGATTTATTTAAGAAAAATTGGTTCGCCTCACCTCATACCCTTCTTCTTATTACGAGGCTCATCCAGAAAGTAAGTTTCCCAATTTTATTTCCTTTAAAGGAAAGTATTTAGGGACTCCACACAGCTATAGTATTATTTGTTTATTTTTTATTATTTCACTCACCTCATACTTCATAATTCATAGCAGACCCTGGGTTTCTTCACAACATTTGTGACATTCTCAATGCTGTGTCACGTTCACAACTGAAGTCCAACGGCTTTCTATCCTGCAGAACTGACCTCTGCGCCATCTGGTGGCCGACCGACGAAGAATTTCCAAATCAGTCCTCTCTCCTTATAACCGGGTATTTCAAAATTCATAGTTGTATTTTCATTCTTGCATATGTAAATTTTTTTCCCAAATTGTGAGTTCCTTCGGTTTTTCCAATTGTTTAAGTAATTTTGTTTTGGTTTCTATTCTATGTTTTTCTGATCAGGCATGTGCAGCTATTGCACCAGATGGCGCAGAGGTCAGTCTGCAGGATAGAAAGCCGTTGAACTTCAGTTGTAAACGTGACACAGCATTGAGAATGTCACAAAAGATGCGAAGAAACCCTGGGTCTGCTAGGAATTATGAAGTATGAGGTGAGTGAAATAATAAAAAATAAACAATATTAAAAAAACCTCATAGTGTTATTTCCTATCTACATAACTTAATAGCATTATTTATTAAATTAATATTGGGAAGCTAAAGCTATTACTATGATAGAAATAAGTAAATTAATGAACACAACTAAATTATTGTAATTTTTCTCTTTACCATTGATTACAATAATTTAGTTGTGTTCATTAATTTGACTTATTTCTATCATAGTAATAGCTTTAGCTTCTCAATATTAATTTAATACTTTATTAATATCAATGTCTTACCTGTAATAAATAAATTAACATCCTATAAAGTGGCAATGAGAGTCCCTAAGATTACCAGCCTTATACTAGTTCTCTATACAGAGGGTTGACTCCCTTAATAGGAAGAGGATGCGCTTCTGTATTGTATACCCACTCATCCAAGGATATCAAGCTGTCATCACTGAATAGCAGGTACAGATACTGAAACAAACAATAAAATTATGTAGCTTAGATCAGTTGGAACACAATTCATAATTTGTTAACATGTCTGAAGAAGGTACAGTGTACCGAAACAGCTGTCACTGAATTATATAATAAATATGAAAATCAAATAAAACTACATTTTATTTTTATTTAATTAATAAATATGGATTTTCATCAAGTAAACACCAACTCCGTAGCCGAGTGGTTAAGGCAGAAAGCCTTGGCGCAGAGCTACGGGACTTGCGCTGGTTCGAGTCTCCATGGGGGAAGAAATTTTCTCATGGTATTTCGGCCAGTATGGGACCGGTGCCCACCCAGCATCATGAGGCATTTGGGTAGCTACAATAAGTAGCGGCTCCAGGTTGAGAAAACCAGCTATAACGGCTGGGGGACTCGACATGCTGACCACATGTCACCCCTACACTGGCTGATTACCATCAACCTCTGTGATTGACACATGTGGATGTGAGGCCAGCAGCCGGCTGGTAGGCTAAGGGCCTTGTAGGCCTGTCGCGCCAGGAGTTTTTAAACACCAACTCAATTGATTAATAAAATTATGTTTTTATTATTGATTTAACATTTCTAACTGAAAGATAAATTATATTTGAAGAGAAAATTTTTTGCCTAGACCGAGACTCGAACCCGGAACCTTTGGCTTGCTGGGCCAAATGCTCTACCAACTGAGCTACCGAGGCGAGTTACGATCTAGACATAATTTTTTCTCTTATATACGTTGTAATTCCCTCTCGCCAAATGCTTTTGAAACCCATTGCTTCTATCTTTGCAAATGGCGGCTTCTTAGTTAAGAAGACATTTATTGGGAATTTAACACTACTTTATAAAGCTAGTAAGGCTTCTAATGATGTTTTTATTATTGGTTTAACATTTCTCACTGAAAGATAAATTATATTTGAAGAGAAATGGTTTCAAAAGCATTTGGCGAGAGGGAATTACAATGTATATAAGAGAAAAATTTGTGTCTAGATCGTAACTCGCCTCAGTAGCTCAGTTGGTAGAGCATTTGGCCTGGCAAGCCAAAGGTCCCGGGTTCGAGTCTCGGTCTAGGCGAAAATTTTTCTCTTCAAATATAAACAATAAAATTATTCCAAACTAAACAAATTTATCTTCTGCAAAGTGATTTACAAAATAAATATCTGAAAAATTATTAAATAATCAACTTAATAACACTGGTCAACATGATTTTTGTCTCATGTGTACCAAGAGTTGTACTTAATGCAGTTTTTATCGTGTTTTCAAATATGTATTCGGAATTTCTCCATCACCCACAGTTTTTTTATTTCAATTTCAACAATTGGATTTAAATAATTATTTTTTTAATAAACCTAGATTTCTTCCCGGAAAATCTTGGCACAGTGAGCGATGAGCACGGGGAACACTTTCATCAGGAGATTTCAGCTATGGAAAAGAGATATCAAGGCAAATGGAATCCTAATATGCTGGCTGATTATTGTTGGACCATCAAGAGGGATGCTCCACAGGCAAAATATAGCAGAAAATCGTCATATTTTACTTTCTAGGTGAGTCCGAATGTTCGAATATTGTGTAGTTACGAATGTAGAAAATATTAAAGTGCTTGAAATTTAAAAAAATCCTGTCTCTCGGAAACCTTGTGTGATGGAGAAAAACCGATACCATATTTGAATTCAGGAGAAAAAATACTATCAGAATCACATATTTTTCTTTCTGAGACAAAAAAAAAGTTACTTTTTTGTTGCTGAGTGCAATTAAGTTATTTGGTCTGTGTAACCTCTTATGGTTGTTTTTTGTTGAACATATGTTTCAAGGTTTGTTAGCCCCATCTTCAGCTATTATTACTCGACCACATTAACTTTCAATGTAGAAAAATTGGGAACTAAAAGGTTGTGGTAAGGGTGAGTATGGGTTGGAGGTAGTAGACCCTTGTCTTAGATTGCAGTGACAGTGTTTATGTTCCGTTAGTCGTGTATAATCAGTTGTTAGTGACAGTGTTAGGTGTGAAAGTTAGACCCTATTTTCACAGTATATAATTTAAGTCTGACAGACAATAGCTGGAAATCAGTGCTGATTTAATTTCTCTGTACGTAACATTATCTACAAACCCGTAGGCGTACAAACTCTGACCATCTTTCATTAACTTCATCTCCTATTTCAAGTAGGTCTACTGCTATATTTTGCCAGTGATTATACCACTTGTCCAATCATTTGCATGTACCAACGGTGGAATGAGACACTTTCCCCATCTTCAACACTTGCACCTTTGCTTCCCTTCACCGGCTAAAAGTTAATGTGATCAAGTAATACAGCAGACTGATTTATCATAAGTAATGCCACGAGTGATTTCCAATTTATCTAGCAAATTTGGAAATCAAGAGTGGCATTTGTTAGGACTATTTAACGAATAAAATTAGCTGTTTACTCACAAATCATTATTAACTATAGTTATTTTAAAATATTTAATGTAAACGGCGATGTTTGAAAACAAATGAGAAACGATTGGTATGCTTCATCTGCTTCTTTTGTTTATCACTGCAACCAGATCATACTATTTATTGCCAAAGGAACGCAATATTGTAAGAATGCTCTCTAGTGGAGAAAAAATGAAACACATCAAACTGTATATTAATTCATTTCTGATGTCGTATGATGTAAATATGACAATTATATTTCTCTGGGTTGTTACCTGGGAAAAAATACATTTAAGAAAGTGCAAACAGTGGTTTCTTTTTCTGGTGGTATAATCAATTGCTACAAATGTTTTTATATTAACTCCTGCAAGTGCTATGTGTTGACATCCATGCACTATATATACAATCTGGTTGCCGTATTTCTTTCAGAGTCTGTAACTGCAAAATAATGGTCAGACCTGTTCGGAGTATTCAAAAGGAGGAGCTTTCTTTAATATGGTAAATTTAATATTGATAAATATTTGGTGAAACACGACTGTGATTGGTTGTAAAACAGAAATCATTGAAATGTGACTGGTCATTGACTCCCATTTGGGGCATGAGTTAAATAGTCAATATAATTGCTGAAGATGGGGCTAACAAGCCTTGAAACATATGTTCAACAAAAAAAAACCATAAGAGGTAAGAATATACACTCTATCAATCATCATCATCATCATCATTACTCATGCAAGTATTAGCCGTGTGGCCTGTTACGGTCTCAAAGAGGAATTTTGCATCCAGTGCTTTTTTGGACGTGCCAGCAATCTTTTGCCTTGGTGGCAGTAATGAAGCATGGCTTTTGGAATTCTATGAGACGATATTCGTTGAAGATGGGCTTTCCAGTTGTTCTGGTAGTTTTGTATATGGTGAAGAATGGGTTCTACATCCAACTCTTCCATAATTTCCTCATTTCTTTTATGATCCCACTATGTATAGCCTGCTGTACAGCGCATAAATCACATCTCTTCTTCTTCTTTTCTTCAACTTAATTTGTAGGATTTTCATCCTGCTTATTTCCAAGATCACTCCTCGGAGGAAGACGTACTGGATGTGCATTCACTGTCTATCCATCTCTTGGCTGGTCTTCCTCTTGTTCTTCTCCCGTCCATTGGTCTATCTTTTTTAGCTCTTTTTGCAAGCCGATTTTCTCCAATTCTTTCTATATGACCCTTACCATATTTTCGTCTATCTATAATAAATTTGGTTATGTTTTGAATATGGCATTTGTCCCTAATTTCTGTGTTGTGTATTTTATCAAATAATGTTTTCCCCTGAATAGTTCTTAAGATTTTTCATTTCACATGTGCTTATTATTTGTTTAGTTTTTGTTGTATCAGCCCTAGTTTCTGCTCCATATACGATAACTGGTCAAACTATCGTTTTGTATATGCGGGTTTTGCTTTCTATTGCCATATGTTTGTTGCGCCAAATTAAATCTTTCATAGATCCTGATATTTGTGTTGCTTTATCAGCTTGTTTCTTTACTTCTTTTATTAAATTTTTAGTGTTTGTTATTAATACACCTAAATAATTAAATTCTGACACTTGTTCTATAATTTTTCTTTCCACTTCTAATTTGCATTATTTAGCGAATAACACAACATCAGAAGCTAAAAATAATTATAATGTTTAATATTTACCAAATGTGAGGTTATGTATTCCGATCTTACTTAAAATAACAGTCCTGACATGCTAAGTGTTATATCTCACTTACCAAATGTGAGGTTATGTATTCCGATCTTACTTAAAATAACAGTCCTGACATGCTAAGTGTTATATCTCACTTACCAAATGTGAGGTTATGTATTCCGATCTTACTTAAAATAACAGTCCTGACATGCTAAGTGTTATATCTCACTACCAAATGTGAGGTTATGTATTCCGATCTTACTTAAAATAACAGTCCTGACATGCTAAGTGTTATATCTCACTTACCAAATGTGAGGTTATGTATTCCGATCTTACTTAAAATAACAGTCCTGACATGCTAAGTGTTATATCTCACTTACCAAATGTGAGGTTATGTATTCCGATCTTACTTAAAATAACAGTCCTGACATGCTAAGTGTTATATCTCACTTACCAAATGTGAGGTTATGTATTCCGATCTTACTTAAAATAACAGTCCTGACATGCTAAGTGTTATATCTCACTTACCAAATGTGAGGTTATGTATTCCGATCTTACTTAAAATAACAGTCCTGACATGCTAAGTGTTATATCTCACTTACCAAATGTGAGGTTATGTATTCCGATCTTACTTAAAATAACAGTCCTGACATGCTAAGTGTTATATCTCACTTACCAAATGTGAGGTTATGTATTCCGATCTTACTTAAAATAACAGTCCTGACATGCTAAGTGTTATATCTCACTTACCAAATGTGAGGTTATGTATTCCGATCTTACTTAAAATAACAGTCCTGACATGCTAAGTGTTATATCTCACTTACCAAATGTGAGGTTATGTATTCCGATCTTACTTAAAATAACAGTCCTGACATGCTAAGTGTTATATCTCACTTACCAAATGTGAGGTTATGTATTCCGATCTTACTTAAAATAACAGTCCTGACATGCTAAGTGTTATATCTCACTTACCAAATGTGAGGTATGTATTCCGATCTTACTTAAAATAACAGTCCTGACATGCTAAGTGTTATATCTCACTTACCAAATGTGAGGTTATGTATTCCGATCTTACTTAAAATAAACAGTCCTGACATGCTAAGTGTTATATCTCACTTACCAAATGTGAGGTTATGTATTCCGATCTTACTTAAAATAACAGTCCTGACATGCTAAGTGTTATATCTCACTTACCAAATGTGAGGTTATGTATTCCGATCTTACTTAAAATAACAGTCCTGACATGCTAAGTGTTATATCTCACTTACCAAATGTGAGGTTATGTATTCCGATCTTACTTAAAATAACAGTCCTGACATGCTAAGTGTTATATCTCACCTTTAACGTCTCTGCTAGGAAGAAACTCTGTTGTACATCATCTTTTGGAGGTTCTCCAGATATACATTTTTGAGGCCTGTATAACCACCTGCTACTCTGCAATGTTTCTCAATTGCCTGTGAAAATATTGTGATTATTTAATCCATATTTTTTAATAGAATCAAAATTAAGTTCATTTATACAAAAAATTTATAATTAACTTCATTTATACAAAAAAAATTATTGTAATTCAAGCTTACATACTTTTATGTATGTAAAAGCTAAACAAGAAATTATCAGAATCTTTTAATCATGTTTGAAGAGGTAAATTATACACTCAGACTGGGACTCAAACCCAGGACCTTTGGCTTTCCAGGCCAATGCTCTTCGAGTCCCAGTCTGAGCATATAATTTTTCTCTTCAAATATGATTTATCCATCATTGAGATGTACGAAATGAATAATAAAAACGTAGAGAATTTTTTAATATTAAATTATTTAAGTAAAATGTTGTTGTTGTTTTCTAATGGCGAGATTTGATGCTTAATTCTTTTTCTCTCTGGCTTCCCAGTACAAGCGAACAATGTCCTTAGAGTGTTGTGCAGTTGGATTTAAAGCTGGACAGACTAGAAGGTGGTGTTTGTCCATGATCAGGTCCGGGTCTTTGCATATGACACATCTGTCGGATTGGAAAACGTTTATTCTGTGGAGATGGTGAGCCAGGCAGTCGTGTCCTGACATCAGTCTGAATTTTGCTACTGCTTCCTTGCGGCCTTTATATTTTATTTCTGTGTATAGCTCATCAATTTTTTCCCATGATTTCCCTCTGGCTGTTGCAATGTTTTCTTTCATGTTTTCCATTTGGAATGCTTTCTTAATTTCTTCGATCTTTCTGTGAAATTTAAGTAAAATGATATCACCCCTATTAAGTTGTGTAGGTAGGAAATAACACTATGAAGTTTATTTATTTTAATTTTGTTTAGTTGTTTCTTGACTCACCTCATACTTCTTATCTCCCAAGCAGACTCAAGTTTCTTCACTGCATTTGTGACATTCTCAATGCTGTATTACGTTCACAACTGATGCCCAACGGCCTCCTCTATTGCATACTGACCTCTGCGCCATCTGATGGCTGACCGACGAACTTCCAAATCAATCCCCTCTCCTTATCACCGGGTATTTCAAAATTCATAGTTGTGTTTTTATTCTTGCATATGTAAATATTTTCCCAAATTGTGAGTTCCTTCGATTTTTCCAATTGTTTAAGTAATTTTGTTTTGGTTTCTATTCTATGTTTTTCTGACCAGGCATGTGCAGCTATTGCAGATTTTTCTGTTTCTCCATTTTTAACATTTCTGAGGTGTTCCTTTAATCTTGTATTTAGATTCCTCTTCGATAAATTAATTGTAAAGATTGTGAAAATATATATATATATATATATATATAGGAAAAACAAAAAGGAATCTACATACAAGATTAAAGGAACACCTCAGAAATGTTAAAAATGGAGAAACTGAAAAATCTGCAATAGCTGCACATGCCTGGTCAGAAAAACATAGAATAGAAACCAAAACAAAATTACTTAAACAATTGGAAAAACCGAAGGAACTCACAATTTGGAAAAAAATGTACATATGCAAGAATAAAAACACAACTATAAATTTTGAAATACCCGGTGATAAGGAGAGGGGATTCATTTGGAAGTTCGTCGGTCAGCCATCAGATGGCGCGGAGGTCAGTCGCAGGAGACATCAGTTGTGAATGTAATACAGCATTGAGAATGTCACAAATGCAGTGAAGAAACTCGAGTCTGCTTGGGAGTTAAGAAGTATGAGGTGAGTCAAGAAACAACTAAACAATATGTTATCACCTCACCTCATATTATTCTTCTTCTTTTAGTATTGTTGTATTTAAAATATGTTTCCATCTTCTTCTGATGAAGAATTTGAGGTTAAATATCCAAGACAGAAGCCACATTAAATTTGTCTCAGTGGCTTCAAACAAAAACTAAAAATCTTGGAGTAAACCATTTACTGGTAATATTTCTGGTAACCTATATGAAATATCTGTAGCATGTAACTTGTAATTATTGGTTTTGATTACCTGAAAGTCTATAAACTTTTACTTTCATGTAACAAACTCCATTTGATTTATAAAAGAAATTGAATAAATAATTTACAATTAAATTAATATTAAGAAGCTCAAGCTATTACTATGATTGAAATAAGTAAATTAATGTACAGAGTGATTCAGAAATATGGCTATACGTTTGATCGCATTTTGTGACGAAAATATTATTATTAAAGGAAGTATGATGTTATCATTGGAAAGGGAATCCTTCAAATTACAACAATAGAACAAAACAAAACAAATCACTTCTCATGTGCAGCTTGGCGGGTTGATTTTTGTGCGCTAGCATTGAATGCCTCCATAATTCTCTTTGTTGTTTCTGCATCCGTGCTAATGCGAGGCCTTACAAGAGTTTTGATTTTTCTGCATCCTTCCTGTTTCCAACAGTCATTTTCTCCACTTCCTCACAGTCGACGGCTGCAGTGCTATGTTAAACTCATGTCTTACCCGTCTTGCGGCCACACGATCATTAGCATACGTTATTGCCAATGCAGCAATTGTAATTTGCTGTTGCATATTCAATGCCATTTTGACTAATGACGTAAGTTCTACACTGTTTTGTTTTATTCCATTGTAGTAATTTTAAATAATTGCCTTTCCAACGGTAATTTAATATTTTCTGTAATGGTAATATTTTCATCACACAACGTGATCAAACGTATAGCCATATTTATGATTCACCCCGTCCATAAATAGTTTCCTCTTCTGTTTATTTAGTCTTTTGTTTGTTTGTTTTCAGAATAAAGGATATGGTATCTAATGAACAAATTCTTACATGAACATATTTAATATTTTATAGGAAATCACTCAAGTGAAATTGAGATTATTATTAATATTTTGGTCATATTATCTCCAGTGTCTTTCAGTGGCCAAAATATTGAGCAATAATTGTAATTTACCTGTGTGATTTCCCAAGAAAAACTCACTTAAAACCAGCTTATAAATAAATACAATAACGGTATTGATGTTAATGAAAAACTCACTTAAAACCAGCTTATAAATAAATACAATAACGGTATTGATGTTAATGAAAAACTCACTTAAAACCAGCTTATAAATAAATACAATAACGGTATTGATGTTAATGAAAAACTCACTTAAAACCAGCTTATAAATAAATACAATAACGGTATTGATGTTAATGAAAAACTCACTTAAAACCAGCTTATAAATAAATACAATAACGGTATTGATGTTAATGAAAAACTCACTTAAAACCAGCTTATAAATAAATACAATAACGGTATTGATGTTAATGAAAAACTCACTTAAAACCAGCTTATAAATAAATACAATAACGGTATTGATGTTAATGAAAAACTCACTTAAAACCAGCTTATAAATAAATACAATAACGGTATTGATGTTAATGAAAAACTCACTTAAAACCAGCTTATAAATAAATACAATAACGGTATTGATGTTAATGAAAAACTCACTTAAAACCAGCTTATAAATAAATACAATAACGGTATTGATGTTAATGAAAAACTCACTTAATAAACCAGCTTATAAATAAATACAATAACGGTATTGATGTTAATGAAAAACTCACTTAAAACCAGCTTATAAATAAATACAATAACGGTATTGATGTTAATGAAAAACTCACTTAAAACCAGCTTATAAATAAATACAATAACGGTATTGATGTTAATGAAAAACTCACTTAAAACCAGCTTATAAATAAATACAATAACGGTATTGATGTTAATGAAAAACTCACTTAAAACCAGCTTATAAATAAATACAATAACGGTATTGATGTTAATGAAAAACTCACTTAAAACCAGCTTATAAATAAATACAATAACGGTATTGATGTTAATGAAAAACTCACTTAAAACCAGCTTATAAATAATACAATAACGGTATTGATGTTAATGAAAAACTCACTTAAAACCAGCTTATAAATAAATACAATAACGGTATTGATGTTAATGAAAAACTCACTTAAAACCAGCTTATAAATAAATACAATAACGGTATTGATGTTAATGAAAAACTCACTTAAAACCAGCTTATAAATAAATACAATAACGGTATTGATGTTAATGAAAAACTCACTTAAAACCAGCTTATAAATAAATACAATAACGGTATTGATGTTAATGAAAAACTCACTTAAAACCAGCTTATAATAAATACAATAACGGTATTGATGTTAATGAAAAACTCACTTAAAACCAGCTTATAAATAAATACAATAACGGTATTGATGTTAATGAAAAACTCACTTAAAACCAGCTTATAAATAAATACAATAACGGTATTGATGTTAATGAAAAACTCACTTAAAACCAGCTTATAAATAAATACAATAAAGGTATTGATGTTAATGAAAAACTCACTTAAAACCAGCTTATAAATAAATACAATAACGGTATTGATGTTAATGAAAAACTCACTTAAAACCAGCTTATAAATAAATACAATAACGGTATTGATGTTAATGAAAAACTCACTTAACGGTATTGATGTTAATGAAAAACTCACTTAAAACCAGCTTATAAATAAATACAATAACGGTATTGATGTTAATGAAAAACTCACTTAAAACCAGCTTATAAATAAATACAATAACGGTATTGATGTTAATGAAAAACTCACTTAAAACCAGCTTATAAATAAATACAATAACGGTATTGATGTTAATGAAAAACTCACTTAAAACCAGCTTATAAATAAATACAATAACGGTATTGATGTTAATGAAAATATTGTTGATAAGTTGAATGATTTACCTGAACAGCTTCCCAACCCCAGTCTCGATATTTTTGATTTTTAGTAAGTCTCCACATGATGAAATAAGATTCTATCACTTCTGGTCGGAGAATATAATACTTTTCACTGCTCTTTAGAGCTTTAGCTTCAATGGCATCCGTAAAGCGGAATGCCTCAGGTCCCAGTTTGGTTGCAGTACGATCATATGACTCATGGCAAGTATTTGTAATAGCGTCAGCGATTCCCATGTAACGCTTCGATAGATCATTCTTCAGCGTATGCGCTCCCAGACCAATCATTCCACCTGTAAACAAATAATTAATCTTACTAATTCATTGAACTTTTATAGGAATAAATCACTATCAGATTTAATTTAGGATTAGAGTCCGGATGTTAGGCACATAAAAAGTTCAAAATAGGCAGGCAAAAGGCACTAAAATAATTAATATAGGGATTAAAAATCAAAATAGGCTCTTACAAAAAATGGACTACAACATAAAATTGTACAGCCTAAAGATTATAAACATATGCTATCAATAGCATACAAAGATATCAGACATGATTTTGGAACATGTTTTGCCTTTTTACAAAGAGCATACTTATGTTTTGCAGTGTACGTGCTGCGACACATGGCACTTCTTTGCACAATTCACTGAAATTTTACATACTTTGCAAAACATTGTCATTTGAGAATATTTCCGCACCAAATTCTTTCACGAAATTGGTCAGTTTGTCTTTACTGTTTTACTCCTTTCCGTTCTTTAGGCATCGTGAAACAACTGTTCTAAAGGTGGTCATACAACTTTGTCTTTGAAGCACCTGTCTGTGAACGAGGACCACAGGCTGAATTCAGTGTTATCAACATCAAAAATAATGTTGCCAGGCAATTAAAGGTTTCTTTGCTATAATATGTGTCATGAAGTTTGTTCATATCAATTAATTTAATTTAAATACTAAGTTAATTTCGAGAAAAAATGGCAAATAGGCATTTATAGGCATTGTAAGTTGAAATAGACATTTATAGGCAATAATTAAATGAATCGTGAGTCGTGAAAACAGCTGATGACGACAATGTGTCGCCGATACTGCAGTGCTGTGTTTAAAAAACATAGAAGTATGAGGTAAGAAGAAATCACGATTCATTTAATTATTATTAATTGAACCTCATAATGTTAAAAATTCCCAAATTTAATATATAAATTTATAGGCAAAATTAACTTCATGAGAAACAACTCTAAGGTCGTCGGTATGAATTTATATGAAGTCACTTTTACAATATCTATAATAAATAACTGTAGGCATTTTCCCTAACATCCGGTCTCTATTTATGATTAAATTAAAATGCTTCATACCTCATCTCACATCCAGTCTTCTAAGCAGATCACGATTTCAAAGTCTTAGTGGCTTCATCTTCAGTACTTTCTTGTCAACTGACATTATGTCGATCAGAAGAACTACTACTGCTTCCTAATTACAAAAAAATAAACGTTATCTCAGTCAAAACATAAATTTATTAAGTCGACGTTTCATAAACAACCATGACTTGAAAATGATCTCACATAAGGAGATTGAAACGTTGACTTAATAAATTTATGTTTTGACTGAGATAACGTTTATTTCTTTGTAATTATGATTATTAATTACTCTCAGTGAAAAATATTTTAAAAAATATGTATTATATACTTCTTGTTCCCTCTGCTGGTGGACCGATAAACTTCCGGATCCAGTCAGAATCTGTAGGAATTTTGAAGTTCATAAGTTTTTCTTTTTTGTTTTTTTTAATGTGGATTTTTCTGAAACCATGAGTTCTTTTAGTTTTTCTGTTTCTTTAATTAGACTGATCTTTGATTCAATTAGATGTTCTTCAGACCAAACATGAGCAGCTACTGCTGACTTTTCCACTAGCTGCTCATGCTTGGTCCGAAAAACATCTAATTGAATCAAAAGCCAGTCTAACTAAACAAAAACTGAAAGAACTCACAGTCACGGAAAAAATACACATTTAAAAAAACAAAAAAAGAAAAACTTATAAACTTCGAAATTCCCACGGATTCTGACTGGATTCAGAGGTTTATTGGTCCACGAACAGAGAGAAGAAGAAGTAGTTTTTCTGATCAGTCGACAAGAAAGTACTGAAGATAAAGCCACTAAGGCTTTGGAATTGCGATCTACTTAGAAGACTGGATATGAGGAGAGGTATGAATCATTTTATACCCGAGCCGCCATATTGAATGGACCAACAAAACTGGCTATTAGGAATTGGACGATATCAAAGACATTAATCAACTGATCATATATGTATAAAATCAAGGTGAAAAAGCCGGAGATTGGTTGTAAAACAAAATTCATTGAAATGTGATTGGTCATGAACCCATCCCCACTTGTCTATCTGTGCATCAACATTATATGCAGGCAATATCCCTCGATGCAAAAACCATAACAGCAAAAATCTTCTTCAAAGCTTCAAGATCTTCATTTCGAGCGAGGGATTCCAGATACGAGTCCCTTGGCCCATTAACTTCATGTTATTTAATTTTGATTTACATTGATGTTTTTATTATTAATTTAACATTTCTCAATGAAAGATAAATTAAATTTGAAGAGAAAAATTTTCGCCTAGACCGGGACTCGAACCCGGGACCCTTGGCTTTCCGGGCCAAGTGCTCTACCAACTGAGCTACCGAGGCGAGTTACGATCTAGACGCAAATTTTTCTCTTACTGGCTTTTAAAGTAATGTTAAATTTCCAATAAATGTCTTCTTAACTAAGAAGCCGCCATTTGCAAAGATAGAAACAATGGTTTCAAAAGCATTTGGCGATAGGGAATTACAACGTATATAAGAGAAAAATTTGCGTCTAGATCGTAACTCGCCTCGGTAGCTCAGTTGGTAGAGCACTTGGCCCGGAAAGCCAAGGGTCCCGGGTTCGAGTCCCGGTCTAGGCGAAAATTTTTCTCTTCAAATTTGATTTACATTGTTTGCATCATGCTGTGAATATAAGGAACTGTCTTGTATGAGTGGCTGATATGAATGTTTAATGGTATACCAGGTATTATTGCTATTATTATTTATTGTATTATCTCGAAAAAGCATGGCTCTAGGATTTATTATGTTTATTAAGTTTATTTTGCTCTTTAAAGTCACCATAGCAATTAACATTTATTTATGTCTATTTATGTAATTTATATTCATGACTATTTTGTTTTGAAATACATTACCATTTTAGTTATGTAATTTATTATTCATTTGTGTGGTAATACCCACTGGAACTGAGTTTATTGCAGTAGATTAATTTAATATAGAACATTTCCCAAAGACAAGGTCATGATTGACTATACAAACAGCAATAATAAGATTAAAACACTAAGGAACATAATTGAATATTTATATAATTTTACAAAATTATGGCAATGCCAGTCTTAACACATGCAAGTGAGAATTGGACTGTTCAGACAGAACAAAAATAGAAACTGCAGAAATGAAGTTCTTACGTTCAGTAGCAGATGTGATAGTTTTGGACAGAAGAAGAAATGAAGATAATAGAAAAGTCTTGAATATTTTTAATTTAACAAATAGAATTGACAACACGAGAAACAACTGGTATGAACATGTTAAAAGAATGTCTACAGATAGAATCCCTCAGCTGTTATTAAAGTACAAACCAATAGGACATAGAAGTGTTGGATACCCATTTTCTAGATGGGAAGATTAATTAAATCCCACTTGATGTGAAAACAGGTCAAAAGGCCTAATTTCATGAAGTAGAAGAAGTAGACATTTGTACCACACCTAGTAGTCTGTATATTAGAGAAATTAAACATGTCTATGAATCTCAGGGCTCAGCCATAGACACTCTGCTTAGTTTTAATGTTAATATTGGATTTAAGGTTTGTTGCATTTAGATTCTCCATTTGTATCACGATCCATGATTAATGTCAGTATATTGAAATTATATATATATATATATATATATTGTGCCGGGATAGCCTCGATTTTTCTCCTACGTTATTTATTCATAAATAAGCACAATGAATTTATTAAAAATTTCACTACACATTTTTATTTAACTCTTAAATTATCAATAAACTTATATTCACAATTACAATTCCCGAAATAATCTTTTTATTTAATTGTTATCTCAGTTAGAACAATTTTCCACTCACTGATAAATAAATTTGGCACAACTTACCATTCACTGTTCACCACATGACCAGCTATCGCAGATTGTCTGCGCTCGCTGGCATCAAACACAAAACTAACTTCCGGCCTTCTGCCTCTGCTCTTTTATAAGCACGAGGAAAGCTGTAGAAACAGCTTCAAGTAACTTAGATGCACAGAATCCTCTAGAAATGGATCCTTCTCCAAAGGGGAGAGAGACACCGGTAGAACCGTCTGGCAACAAACTCCAGAAAATCCTGCCGGCTTGCAGGCAAACTAACTTGCCATGGGCGACTTGCCCACGTAATTCAAACATCGCTATGCGTGACACATAACACTATATATCCATTGCTATAATCTCTATAGTCCAACAATCCATTGTATGAGCCAGTGGATTAATGTTAAAGATAGCAGATTTATTTATAGGAATCCATACATGGCATTATTTGAGCATTAGCGATGATAGCAATGTTAGATTCAACAGCATTATATGTTAAAAATAATTGGTGCAACCCAGAGCAAAGCGTTGCCATTGCATCCCTCGTCCACTTTTCACACTTCCAAATGTCTCTACTGTCCCGTGACATAGCCGAGTGGTTAAGGCAAGAAGCCTTGGCGCAGAGCTACGGGACTTGCACTGGTTCGAGTCTCCATGGGGGAAGAAATTTTCTCATGGAATTTCGGCCAGTATGAGACCGGTGCCCACCCAGCATCGTGTGGCATTTGGGTAGCTGCAATAAGTAGTGACTCCGGGTTGAGAAGAACAGATATAACGGCTGGGGGACATTGGCATGCTGACCACACACCACCCCTATACTGGCTAAATTATCGTCTACCTCTGTGATTAACACATGTGGATGTGAAGTCAGCAGCCGGAGATAGGCCAAGGGCCTTCTAAGGCCTGTTGCGCTTGGAGTAAATGTCTCTACTATGAAAATTTACATCAATGCATCTTCTTCATTAAGATTAACAACATGTCCATCCATAGTAATTCTGCCCGAGGGCAGGTCTTTCACTGCAATCATAGCATTTTCATGCTATGCTTTGCAGTTTTAATAAGGAATTATAGGTGTGGTAGTTTCCCATTGCTTTCCACGCCAGTGAAGGATGGTGATGGCCAGATGATTTTTGGGGACCGTTGCACCCTAAGCTTCCTGAAATTTGTCTTACAGGTGAGGAAAAACGCCCTGCGCCGTAGCCGAGTGGTTAAGGCAGGAAGCCTTGGCACAGAGCTACGGGACCTGCGCTGGTTCGAGTCTCCATGGGGGAAGAAATTTTCTCATGGTATTTCGGCCAGTATGGGACCGGTGCCCACCCAGCAACGTGATGCATTTGGGTAGCTACAATAAGTAGCGGCTCCAGGTTGAGAAAACCAGCTATAACGGCTGGGGGACTCGACATTCTGACCACATGTCACCCCAACACTGGCTGATTATCATCTACCTCTGTGATTGACACATGTGGATGTGAGGTCAGCAGCCGGTAATAGGCCAAGGGCCTTCTAAGGCCTGTCGCGCTTGGAGTAAATGTCTCTACTATGAAAATTTACATCAATGTATCTTCTTCATTAAGATTAACAACATGTCCATCCATAGTAATTCTGCCTGAAGGCAGGTCTTTCACTGCAATCATAGCATTTTCATGCTATGCTTTGCAGCTTTACTAGGGAATTATAGATGTGGTAGCTTCCCATTGCTTTCCACATCGGTGAAGGATGATGATGATGATGGCCAGATGATTTTCAGGGACTGTTGGGCCCTAAGCTTCCTGACATTTGTCTTACACGTGAGGAAAAACCCCAAAAAAACCTCAGCCAGGAGCCTGTCCCGACCGGGAATTGAACCCAGGCCCGCTGCGTGACAAGGCAGCACGCTACCTCGAGACTACAGCAGTGGAGTAACATTATGCAAACAAGGATATATGTAGCATTCATTTTCAACCTGTACAGTGCTTTGTCATTTTCTACAGTGTAGCTATGTCAAGGACTTAACAAGTAGGCTTTCAAGAAGTCTTGTTATTGTATACCATGTACGAGAGATAAATACGACACTACATTTGGTAGACCTTTGACTGTCTGGCAAGCATAAAAATACATCTGATAAGATAGATTCCTAGAATTAAAAAAAAAAACTATTAAAAATAGTTTTACATAAATAAAAATAACAAAAATATTCCTTATGATATACTTATCATCATCATCATCGTCCTTTCAAGTATTAGGCCCAGTGGCCCATTACGGTCTCCCGCCATCTCCGAAAAGGTCGACCCACAGATCTTCTGCCTCGAGGAATGTAGTGAAGAATTTGTTTTGGTATTCTGTGACGATCCATGTGCTGAATATGGGCTAGCCAATTGTTTCTATATTCTTGGAGGTATTCAGGTATAGGTACGATGTTTAACTCTCTGGCTATTGTTGAATTTCTTTGGTGGTCTAGAAGGCTATAACCTGCAGTTCGTCGCAGAAATTTCATCTCCGTGGCTGTAATATGACGATCATCCTGAGTTCTGATGGTCCAAGCTTCACTGCCATAACAGATTATGGGTCTAGTGAGAATTTTATAGATTTTCAATCTTGTGTGTCTCTGCACTTTTGATGGTTTAAAAACTTGGTTGATAATTCTTAAAGCTTTATTATAGTTTTGTATTTTAAAGGATATATCACATTCCTCATTATAAGTTAGATTATATCCTAAGTATTTAAATGAATTAACTTGCTCTAATATTGAATTCTGAATACAAATTTTACTTCTTACTGGGAATTTCCCTTGAAAGGTCATAACTTTAGATTTTGTTGTTGATATTTCCATGTTAAATCGTTGGGCTATTATATTAAGATGATGAGTGGAATATTGTAATTCATCTTCATTATTGCCGAAAAGAGCCTGATCATCTGCATATAAGAGTGTGTCTAAAATTGTGTGTCTTGAGAGAGGAATATTACCATGAACTGTCAATCTCCAGTGTCTGATTATAGCATTAATGTATACATTAAATAGAAGTGGTGATAGAGGACATCCTTGTCTGACTCTGCAATTCTTATACTTCTAATACAGTTGAAGGAAAATTATAGGTAAAATCAGTGCTTTTTCTGGCAGTACGCAGTACCGGGACCTTTTTCCTCATTATAATATTATAATGATACTGTGAAAAAAAATTAATGTCTGAACCAGGAATTGAACCGTGGACCTCTAGTTCTCCAGATTAGTGTGCAGCCCACTACACCATTCTAGACCTGGCACAAACATTAACAATTCTTTCCACATATACAAACCTATAATTCTCGTTTCCTCCGCTGTCAGGTAGATGACACTGCCATTGCCAACGGCCGGCTTCGTTTAGAAGTATCTATATTTGAGAATTTTACACCACCACTTTTATAAGCAGTAATCAATGTTATTAACATTTTCCAATACTGGTTATAAAAGATTCCGGGCTATGTGGCCGTGGTCTATAACTGGCGTTTCTTCCAGACGTTTCTCCCTCAACTGCGGAGGGCATCTTCAGTGGCGAGCGCTTACAGCTGTTGTTTCCCTGTTGTAGACTCGACTGCGAATGATCATTTGCAGTCGAGTCTACGACAGGGAAACAACAGCTGTAAGCGCTCGCCACTGAAGATGCCCTCCGCAGTTGAGGGAGAAACGTCTGGAAGAAACGCCAGTTATAGACCACGGCCACATAGCCCGGAATCTTTTATAACCATGATTACCGGCCGTGAAAGCCTGCATTCCACTATTTTCCAATACTGTTATTTTAACACGGTTCCAATAATGGATCATATTATTTTGTATTATATATTATATATTTTTATTTATATACATCTTTTTAAATACAAACAACAGTTAATGTCACTGAGGAAAAAAAATGCATGACAATAAGGAGAGTGCGGGGCACAAAGAATGCCACAAGGTAACATTCTCTCTGTGAGTACCGGCACCTTTTTTTTTCACAAAAAAAAAGCACTGGGTACAATATTAAGTCCTGCAACAAAGTCAAGGAGTTTAGGGCACCATGCCTTGGGAATTATAGAAGTTCAAGTCCCTATGGAGAAGACATTTTCTCAAGAAATTTCGGTCAATGTGAAACCAGAGCATAAAAAAATATATATACATACAAAAAACGGTATTAATATTAATAGCTATTAAGATGCTGAGAGTCGGAGTTATGACTGAAGATGGACATGAGGTCGTCTGAAACTGCAGTATCATGAAAAACATCAAATTGATGAGGTGAATTGTCAAAAAATGTTCTCCGATAAATTTCAACTATATTTGTCGCTGATTATAATGTTGGTTGGTTGGTATCTAATGTCGAGCACTTGATAATGAAATCATTCGCTCTCTTGCACTCCAATATTTAGCAGAAAGGCTGGTCTCTTCTACAAAAGCTGGACAACGGAGGAGATGGTTTCTTTCCATATCTTCATTTAAATTGCAAAAAGGGCTACGGAAAGGCTACTGTCTTTAACAGGGAGGAGACCCTTTAATTCCTTCCGTCGAAGGCTTAAAGGAACTGACCTGGACAGTAACCTAGTGTCCAATCCCTCACCTTCTCGTGGTGCAGCTGTTAGTAATCATGCTTATGCATGGGAAGGGCTACTCACCAATAAGCACTGGTCAGCTTGGTGAGTTTTTCTTTTTTTTTGACCAAATTGGTATTACTTCTTCCCATACCAATTCCCTCTTTCAACTTTTCTATCCAGTCTCCCTTGACTGACCTCTTGTTTCTTTTGACCCTGATGGTATTAGAGTATTCGAGGCCTAGGGGTTCATTTCTCCTTCCTTCCTATACCTACTTTCTCCCTATGGGTGACGTAACCGCCACATGTGGTGCCTACTACTAAACGGTTACAACTAGTTTATTGTACTACAATACAAACATGATTATAATGTATATTGTTAGATATACCGGGCTTCCAATATAAACCCGGACCGGCCTCACAGGGTTTCACCCGTCAGGCAGCGCTCTTTCCACATCCGCATTTCACTCTGCCAGTCGCTCGTCCTTGAACTAGTCAGTTTACTATCGTTCGACAAGATGAGACGTCAACTGACATTAGAGCAGCGCATTTATGTGTGTAAATGTTATTATAAATACGAATCGGCTCGTCGCGTTCGCGAGGAATTTATTCGGAACTTCCCTGGACAATTACCTCCTTCCAGATTGACAATCCACGATCTTGTGACTAAATTTGAGACCA
The DNA here is from genome assembly GCA_030220185.1 of Diploptera punctata. Taxonomy (NCBI): domain Eukaryota; kingdom Metazoa; phylum Arthropoda; class Insecta; order Blattodea; family Blaberidae; genus Diploptera; species Diploptera punctata. Next base: position 69,854 of record JASPKZ010010545.1, read on the forward strand.
CTGGTTCAGTATAAAATAAGAAACACACGCGAAGGCGTATGGTTCTCACCGAAGAAAAATTAGACGAAATTGGTGAAAATTTGGAACGTTCACCACAAAAATCATTACCGAAATTAGCACAAGTTGGGATTTCCCTCGCTCCCCAGATCTAACAGTGTGTGATTTTTATTTGTGGGGTAGCCTAAAAGACAAAGTGTACAAAACAAATCCGCACATATTGGAAGAACTGAAGAACAACATAAGAAATGAAATCAGAAACTTGACAGTGCCCGAACTACATCAATGTAAATGTGTTTACTCGGTATAATGCCTGTCCAACTGCGGGAGGACAACATTTCCAGCATTTTCTATAAGGTAAGAAACAGTTCAAGAACGGGTGGCAGGCAGGGTGAATTGCGGGAGGAAGAGACAGCACTGCGTGCCGGGTGAAACTCCGTAAGGCTGATCTGGTTTTATATTGGAAGCCCGTTACTAACCTGAGAAGCATGCTAGATGATCCATCTTGTGTTCAAGTCGGTCAAACTTCATGTCTGATATGTAAGTTAGACCACCAGGAGACACCTTCAACATATGTAGCAACACGTAATGCATAGCATCATCGTACATCTGACGTGCTTCTTGATCTTCTCTTCCTGACTGAAGCCACGCCTTCAGCAAGTACTCGTAGAAACTATCTCCAAGTCCACCCATCGACATATGATCTGAAAATACAAAATAATATTTACATCACAAATGCTGACCCTGGGAGATGTGAAGACAATTTTTGCTTTCTCAACTCTGAAAGAGTTTTTTTTTCCTAGATTGCAACTTGCCTCGGTAGCTCAGTTGGTAGAGCATTTGGCCCGGCAAGCCAAAGGTCCCGGGTTCGAGTCTCAGTCTAGGCAAACATTTTTCTCTTCAAATATAATTTATCCTTCAGTGAGAAGTGTTAAATCAATAATAAAAACATCAATAGAAGCCCTATTGGCTTTATAAACTACTGTTAAATTCCCAATAAATGTCTTCTTAACATCAATGAAATGTGGGAATGATAGTAAAACTTAATGAAGGGAAGTTCCAGCACAAGTAACATATTTGATATTATCATCAAATACGAATGTACCAGTTAGAGACATTTCTTACAATGCTAGTATGCAGACTGACAGAATCTGAAGTAGAGATTTTAGAGGAAAATATATGTTCATTTGACAATATTACACTTAGTTTTAATCACAAAATAGATAGAAAATAACACACTAACACTATGAGGTATTTTATCAAACATGTTGATATGTAAATTGAACCAGTTTTTGGCTGTAAATGAAGGAAATGTCCTTCAAAACATGTCCTGGGTGAGAGAGCAAAATATGACATGAGATGTAAATAACCAATTCAATTTATTTCTTTAATACCAATTGACGTCCAAACTCCTTTCAAAAAACGTTAAACTGAAAATATACAAAAATATTATTCCACCAGTTATATTATATGGATGCGAAACATGGACTCTTACTTTAAGAGAGGAAAGGAAATTACGAGTATTTGAGAATAAAGTTCTTAGGAAAAATGTTTGAACCAAACAGAGATGAACAGACAGATAAAGACTACATAACAATGAACTACATGGTCTTTATAGGAAGCCCCAGATATAATAAGAACAGTTAAAACGTCAAATTCTTTTCTCCAGGAACTTCAAAATTCATTATTCTGTCTTTATCTTTGTTTTCTCGATATAGATCTTCCAAACCATGAGTATGTTGCTCTTTTAGCTGTTTTTTGCAATTTTAACTTTTGTTCAATTCTATGATTTTCTGTTCACACATAATTAGCTTAACAATTTATATTTTATTAACTAAAATATAAGAATTATTTGCCATTCAAAACTCCTATTGTATTTTAATAATGGATTATAGTAATACCGTGTGTAAAGATCTGGACTCTTTAAGTTGTCAAAAATGTTTAAATTGATTTTTACAATTGACGGTTGATATGCGGCACGAATTGGGAATGAAACATGTGCATGGAAGCTTCTTGTAGGAAAATCAGAGGGAAAACGCCCAGTTAGTAGACCAAAAATGAGGTGGGAGAATAGCATAAACCATGATTTCAGGGAAGTGGATTATACAGGAAATGACTGCAAAACATTAGCTCAGGATAGGGATGTATGGAGAGCTTATGTACGTGGGGCCATGAACCTATGGGTTCGATAGTGCCAGTGAGTTAATTAGTTTATTTTTTCTTTTCTTTTAACTGCTATTATGTTTTCCTCTTCTCTCTCCTGGCGCGACAGGCCTACAAGGCCCTTAGCGTACCAGCCAGCTGCTGGCCTCACATCCACATGTGTCAATCACAGAGGTAGATGATAATCAGTCAGCGTAGGGGTGACATGTGGTCAGCATGTCGAGTCCCCCAGCCGTTATAGCTGGTTTCCTCAACCTGGAGCTGCTACTTATTGTAGCTACCCAAATGCATCACGATGCTGGGTAGGCACCGGTCCCATACTGGCCAAAATACCATGAGAAAATTTCTTCTCCCATGGAGACTCGAACCAGCGCAAGTCCCGTAGCTCTGCGCCAAGGCTTCCTGCCTTAACCACTCCGCTATGGCGCGGGGACGTTTTCCTCTTCACAAGAATTAATTATGAATACAATCAGTATAACAGATGTACAAGTATTTAAGATTTTGATACTTTGCAAAAATAAATGAATTAAACTTACGTTGGCCCCATTTTCCAGTCTTTGGATTAATATAATTAGGATATAGACCACGTGGCTTGTCCATGCCCTGAATCACTCGTCGAATGTGATCTACTTTGGCACGATATACTGGATTGCCTGTCACATCTGACAAATATGAAAATTCCAGGTGAAGTGTGCCAATTTCAGATAAAATGCTGCAACCTCCACTTGCCCAACCATAATTCTTGCTTGCCTATAAAATAAAAATAAATCAAGTTTATATCAATTTAATCAACACTTGTAAAATTCATATTAAAGCACCGTTGAGGTTATGTAATAAGACGTTAAATATAACATATATTTAATTATATAAATTTATCAATAATCTCATAAATCAAAGCCCAGTAATCAGAATAATTATTGGTATATTTGAATTGACATTACAAGACACATATCCAACAAGCAGTGTACAAATTATTTATTTACCCATTTATATGTAAAAAGCCAAAAACTAATTCACCTATAAAATATGTAATTAGTAGAGCAAGGCAATTAATGATTTTGCATCTTTTTCTTATGAAGGTTGAAATATTGCTTGCATATATGAAAATGTAAAACAGATTAAATAAAAGCAATTTGTTACAGCATTTTTTTGCATTTTCTTAACTTTTTCTAGGGATAGGTCATTTTTTGGCAATTGTTAGGTCATTTTGAGCATTTTTTACACTTTTCCAGAAGGCTGTGACATTATTTGTATTTGATTTAAGATTTTTATTATAATTCAGTATGTTTCCTTGTCAATACAATTTCTTGGAATTAAGTAGTTGTTTTGCTAACTACTACCCCTATTTTTCAAGGTATGTGCATAATGAACTTGCCCACTTCTAGGAATTTTATTCAATTTCTTAGATCTTATGCTAGCTTCTACCCTTATTCTGATTGTTAACTGCAATTCAAAATTGCTGTAAAAGTGCACTGTGTAATTGAAATGGATTTTCTGCAATAAAAGGTACTGTAATATGAACTTTTTTAATACTTTTCTTTTAATATTTTGATGTTAAGTTAAATTTTGTGTAATTAAAAAATCAAGTGAGTACTTAATCTAATAAATCGTATTTTTATTGGTAATTCTTAACTTTTTATTTTTCATTTTTTTATTTAATGGTAATTTTTTGCATTTTTTAGGTCATAAATGCATTTTTTATTTTGCATTTTTTTACCAATTTATAGGTCATTAAATGCCTTGCCCTAGTGACTAGGTTAACATTATTGTACTAATTGTAGATAAAATAAGTTTATATTTTTGCTCCCATATTTTCCATCCAATATTATTTTTAAATTATCTTATTTTTATTTTCCATTTTAATATTCATGTATATGACATACTGTATATAACGAAAACGTACATTTATAATATTTATTTAATTATTTACAATAATTAACTATGTAAATTTTTGTATTTCAAATTATACACCGTGTCCCATTCAAACCTCCCACATTTTAATTAATCATAACTCTCAAAGTATGCGGAATTATGGAATGAGGTTGGTATTAAAAGAAAGAGAAACTCAAAGAATTTTTGTTTTCATTGTTGCAGTTAATTCATCTGTCACATGTTGGACGATAATGACATAAAACAAAATGGCGACTCCTCAGCAACGAGCACAAACTGTTTTTTGGTATGCAGAGACGAGGTCAATAATTACAGTGGAAAGAAATTACTGGAAAGAATATGGAGGAAATGCACCTGATGGGAAGACCATTAAGGCATGGCTTGAGAAGTTTCTGGCGACTGGAAGCGTTAAAAAAGAATCAGGAGGTGCTCGTACACATGTTTCAGAAGAAAAGATTGAAGAAATTAGAGCAGGATTTCACAGAAGTCCACAAAAATCAATTCGCCAAGCTTCCCGGCAGTTTAAATTCTTTGAGTTTCTCTTTCATTTAATACCAGCCTTATTTCATAATTCCGCATACTTTGTTAGTTATGGATAATTAAAATGTGGGAGATTTGAATGGGACACCCTGTATTATGTTTTTGTTTGTTTTTGAACTATGCCTGAGCACAACTTACTGCTCCTTTTGAGTATATTAAAAGTATGTACATACTTACACTATGAGTAAATAAATAAAATTAAAAAAATAATAAAATTGTAAAATTGTAGACTTTCACGGCAGGTATTTTGATTCATGTATTTTATGTCTTTCGGGCTAAATGGCCGTGGTCTGGTTTTATTAACACTTGACTACTGCAGTAGACATCCTCAGGAGATTCTGCGTGTTCTATGACCTCTTAACTCTTCAAATGTCGGCTGCAGCCTAGCTGTGCATTGGAAATTGTGTCCTTATTTATAGTTGAGTATTGTGTGGTGATGTTTTCTACACAGTCAATTACTTTGGAGCTATTTTTCTGATTGGTTGTCACTGGTGTAAGTCACAGGTTTTATTCTCATGAATAACTATGACTTACGCCAGTGACAACAAATAAAAAATAGTTCCAAAGTAATGGACCGTGTAGAAAACATCACCACACGATACTCAACTATAAATAAGGACACGATTTCCAACACACAGCCAGTCTGCAGCTGACATTTGAAGAGTTAAGAGGTCAAAGAGCATGCAGAATCTCCTGAGGATGTCTACCGCAGTAGTAGACAAAAGTCGAGTGTTAATAAAACCAGACCACGGCCATTTAGCCCGAAAGACATAAAATACATGAATAATAAAAATTGCTTTGCAAAAGTTATAAATAACTATATTCAGAACCAATTCATAACAATATATGTAAATATAGAAATGCACTTACCCCAGTTTTTACATTAATAAGAGAATGAGGAATGCCAGTTTGTGTTTGAAATGCTGGAAGTAACTTTTCTGCTATCTGCTCTGCTTTCTCTCGGAACATGATATCACCCGTTAAGGCAAAACATGTGAGGAGACCACCAACAAAACGAATATTTGTTTCAAATACTGATAGGTCTGTGGTCTGCAAACAACAAAAATATAACATATCAGCATTAGTTCCACTTTTAAATAACATTATATATATATTTTTTTTTTCATATTGAATTTTAATGAAAAAAAATATTCCAGTCCTCTTTGTCATATTCTTAACAACAACAAATTTTATAATTGCTTCTTCTCTTTTGTAAATAGTGTTTATTTTCAACTGTAATTTAATTTTACTGTGTTCATCTTTGTTAAAAATATTGTTATATAATTGTCTTTTGTTCTACTGTTTTAAGTTAATTTACTTGTTAATGTTACATAATTACAACCCTTATATACTGTAAGTCCACCGCTGTGATCTCGAGGTAGCATGCTGCCTTGTCACACAGCAGGCCCCGGGTTTCGATCCCCGGAGGGGGCCGGCAATTTTTCTGGGTGATGTTTTTATCAGGGTTTTCCTCACCTGTAAGACAAATGTCAGGAAAACTTTAAGGCCCAAACGGTCCCCGAAATCATATGGCCATCATCATCATCCTTATCATTGTCATCATCATCATCATCCTTCACCGGTGTGGAAAGCAATGGGAAGCTACCACACCTACAGTTTCCCTAGTAAAGCTGCAAGCATAGCATGAAACTGCTATGATTGCAGTGAAGGACCTGCCTTCAGGCAGAATTACTATGGATGGATATACCATAAGGTAAAAAAGGGTTTTATTCTTTGGATATAATAAAAGAAACATTATACTATATAACAATAAGTAATTATTGTTATAGAAAATAAAGAAAAGACAAAACTCTTTGAAAAACAATAATAGTTCATATACTAGACAGTCCATACAAGTGATATTTTTAATGGTGCCAAAATATTTTAGTAGCTTGATGGATAACAGATCTCAGTAAATTTTGTTTTTAAGAAATTAAGTTTTGTGTTAGCATGTTCTTTTCATAGTAAAAGGGCATTAGTCCAACTTCACTGTTGTAAGAAAAATCTGTGAGCTGCATTCAAGAAAAAAAATATGTGTTGGAGCACACTGGACATACTATCACAAAAAAATAAAATAAAAAACTGACTTGAAATTCACAGTATACAGAAAACAGTACTCGAAAAAAAAAAGTTATATTTTTAAATATCTTCGGTCAATAATTACAAGTTTAGGTACATGTGAAACAGATGTACAAACTAAGATTGGAATCGCAAAAAATGCAACTAAGACATTACATGGAGTAATTTGGAACAAAAAAATACCAAAGGAAACTTCTTCAATAATTTGGTGCAAAATCCAGTGATTAAAAATCGTGCATCGCCATTCCTCCTAGAGATTTACAATTATGATTTTGAATCCCACCAGGAATAGAACTCGTACCTGCTTCCATCTGAACTAGTGTGATAGACTCCAGTAAGGTATATTTTTCATAAGTAATGCCACGAGTGATTTCCAAATTATCGATAAATTCACGACTCACGAAGTGAATTTATCTAGAGAATTTGGAAATCAAGAGTGGCATTTGCTAGGACTATTTAACAAATAAAATTAAGCTGTTTACTCACAAATCATTATTTAACTGTAGTTATTTTAAAATATTTGTATATTTAATGTAAACGGCGATGTTTGAAAACAAATGAGAAACGATAGGTACGCTTCAATTGCTTCTTTGTTTATCACTGCAACCAGATCATACTATTTATTGCCAAAGGAACGCAATATTGTAAGGATGCTCTCTACTGGAGAAAAAATGAAACACATCAAACTGTATATTAATTCATTTCTGATACCGTATGATGTAAATATGACAATTATATTTTTTTGGATTGTTACCCGGAAAAAAATACACTTAAGAAAGTGCAAACAGTGGTTTCTTTTTTTGGTGGTATAATCAATTGCTACAAATGTTTTTATATTACCTCCCGCATGCGGCATGTGTTGGCATTCATGACATCTATATATATATATATAATCTGGTAGCCGTATATATACTCAACTGGTAGCGTAATTCCGGGACTAGTCACTGCAAAATAATGGTCAGACCTGTTCAGAATATTAAAAAGGAGGAGCCTTCTTTAATATGGTAATCATAACACTGATAAATATTTCGTGAAACACGACTCTGATTGGTTGTAAAACAGAAATCATTGAAACGTGTGATTGGCCATTGAGTCCCATTTGGGGCATGAGTTAAATAGTCAATAAAAAAGTACAAATAATTTACTTCTAACAATGTAGGATACTTCAGCTAGTTAGTCAGATAACAAACAAGGTCAATGTTGGTGATCTTGGAAATCCCTAGTGATACGTTACACAATAATGGCTTTACAAACAATTGTAATTATTTTTGTGGAGTCGCTTACACAATAAACAATCTGGTTTGATGTACCTGGTACAAGAATTAAGTTTATTTATTCATACTAGTGGTCGCCCAGCGGTCGAAATTCTACCACAATTCATTAAATTTTTAAGTTTGTCACAAATACGTCATTATGCCTTAATTTTCGATTTATTTTAAAAATACGAATGATAGGAAATATGTGGTATAGCTTGACTCGGCCATATTTAAAAAACAATAAAGCGTCATGTGACCATTTGGCCTATTCACGTGTACGGGAAATATATATCCCTTCTTCTTTGTCTCTCACTCCGACCCGTCAATGTTCAATGTTGAGGCAAAATGGAAGTAGGTGCGAATATCTAAATATAAAAAAAATATATATGTAATGAAATTACTGAAACCAAGATTGTTCAGGGTTTAATTTTAATTTAAATATTAAAATGTACTCATTTTTTAAACCACTAATAATAAATACGCGAGAGTAAGTCAATTCACATTGCTGCGGCACAATTTTCTTTTTGTAACAATGCACTTTCTGTATGAAGATAAACAAATGAATGAGTAATACAAATAAATCCCTTAGATACAATTTATTTTATTTTGTTTAATTTAATTTATTTGTAACACATTATACATAAATTTTATTTTTCTGCTCTCCTTCTCTGTATGAACTTTAATTATGCCAAATATCACACTCCTCCGTGCGCGCAATGTGCTTAAAAATGGTACAAAGTTTTTTCTTCACGTATTAATATATAGATAACACTGGTCAACATGATTTTTGTCTCATGAGTACCAATAGTTGTACTTAATGCAGTTTTTTGATCGTGTTTTCAAATATGTATTCGGAATTTCTCCATCACCCACAGTTTTTTATTTGGATTTTAATTAATGGATTTAAATAATTATTTTTAATAAACGTTTCTTTCGTCCATTTGTCAATTGAGCGATGAGCACGGGGAACACTTTCATCAGGAGATTTCAGCTATGGAAAAGAGATATCAAGGCAAATGGAATTCTAATATGCTGGCCGATTATTGTTGGACCATCAAGAGGGATGCTCCACAGGCGAAATATAGCAGAAAATCGTCATTTCTTACTTTCTAGGTGAGTCCGAATGTTCGAATATTGTATAATTAGGAATGTAGAAAATCTTAAAGTGTTTGAAATTATAAATTCCTGTCTCTCGGAAACCTTGCGTGATGATGAAAAACCGATATCATATTTGAATTCAGGAGAAAAAATACTATCAGAACCACATATTTTTTTCTTTCTGAAACAAAAAAAGTTTCCTTTTTTTGTTGCTCAATGTTATTTATCACAAAGAAATGTGATGTTTGACTGTCCAGGAGTCCATACACATCTAGATTATGTAAATAAATAATTTAAATTAATAATTAGTGAAAATTACAGAAGCGAAAAAATAAATTAATGTGGCTCCTAGGAAATTGTAGTAAAATAAATGTCATCCTAATTTTTATAAGATTCTTAATAAAAATAATTTCTATATATATTTTAAACCTAAATAAATTGCTAAAATTTGTCAATTTGTTAGTACACGGTGATTCAAAATTGACTTTACAACTTTACAAGCTTATAGAAATGTATTTAGAAGACCTACAGAATTGGTTTTAATGTCATATGATAGCACAACTCATCAAGTTTTCACCGACATAGTTTTATAGTACCTAGTTCTCTCACCGCGTGCGCTAACGTAGTTCATATCAAAATGGCTGCTTTCACAGGTGTCGAGCGTGCTCGTTGTGTGTTTTTGTTCGAAGAAACTAAATCTGCGACAATTGTTCAGCGTTCAACATTACCTCATCGACGTCCGTAATTTTCTGAACATGAGGTTTCCTGGTAGGTGGATTGGTCGTGGGGGACCAACAACATGGCCACCTCGGTCTCCTGATTTAACGCCACTGGACTTTTTCTTATTGGGGTTCCTTAAAGATAAAGTGTACGTTCCGCCCCTACCTGCCAATCTTGCTGAGCTCTAAAACCGAATCACCGCCGCAGCTGCGTTACTGAAGCCGGATATGCTGCAACGTGTGTGGGAGGAGATTGATTTCAGGTTGGATGTTTGCTGCTTGACCAACGGAAGCCACATTGAACCACGTTGACTGAATAGGTGAAAACTTGATGAGTTGTGCTATCATATGACATTTAAACCAATTCTGTAGGTCTTCTAAATAAATTTCTATAAGCTTGTAAAGTTGTAAAGTCAATTTTGAATCACCGTGTATATTTATTTGTGTATATACGACCTAATTGAATGAGATGCACAAAGAAATTAAACACAGGCACAATTCTTGAAATGCATGATATTATGCATTACAGGGACTCTTTTGTCCCAACTTCTCTCAAAAAATGTTAAACTGAAAATATATAAAACTGTTACTATCCCAGTTATATTATACGCATACGAAACACGGACTCTTACTTTAAGGGAGGAGAAAAGATTACGACTATTTGAGAATAAAGTTCTCAGGAAACTTATGACCTGATGGTAGATACGTCAGAAATGGTGACACATGGACAAACTCTAATCTATATCCGATCCGATTGAGGGTCTTTCCACTTTTCAGCGGTTGCCCTTTTACCAGCCGGCTGCTGGCCCTTCACATCCACATGTGTCAATCACAGAGGTAGATGATCAACAGCCAGTGTAGGGGTGACATGTGGTTAGCATGTCGAGTCCCCCAGCCGTTATAGCTGGTTCCTCAACCTGGAGCCGCTACTTATTGTAGCTACCCAATTGCCTCACGATGCTGGGTGGGCACCGGACCCATTACTGGCCGAAATACCATGAGAAAATTTCTTCTTCTTCCCCCATGGAGACTCGAACCAGCGCAAGTCCCGTAGCTCTGCGCCAAGGCTTCCTACCTTAACCGTTAATAATACCAGTAATAATAATATTACTAATACAGCAAAACTTTTTCAAAGCGGAATCGCATGGGACCAATTTTTTTTCCACATTAGACAAAATTCCGCATTATAAAACACAAAAAAGATTAACCAAACTTGGATTATAGAGCACCATGTATGTCTTTTTACGTACCTTGGATTAATTGTAGTTCCGCTGTCGTTGAAAAGTGAACGAGCGACTTCGACGGTAATGCGCAAAAAAAAAATAAAAAAATAAAAACAGTCCGGTTTCGTCAACGTTAAAAATGCATTTAGGCGCGTATCCTGAAATTAAAGGACGCAGTTTCGGTTTCCGCTCACTAACTACACTTTCGTCCACATCCTTTGATTCCCCACAAATTTCATTCCACACTACATCGTGTCGTCTTTTAAAACTGTCCAGCTAACCTGAAGATGCCTTGAAATCGTTATTCCTAGGGATAGGCCTATAGCAACAACTACAGTTTGACTTTGGAGCATCGGTCCGGAAATTTGGATATTTTTTTTATCGTGCACTTGTAAAACACTCCCACACTATTTCGTTGATTTCTTCATTTTTTTAATTTTCATTTGATCATTTCCTTGAATCCTTTTTGTTTTAAAATCTCATAAACTTGTATTTTTCCACATTTAAATTTAGTCATTATTTGGCGTCCTGAGAGTTTTTTTATCTTCAATCACTTTCACTTTTTTGTTTAATGACAATGATACATACGATTTAGCCATCTTTATTCCGTAAATTCAGAACGCTACCTGTGAAAGATACGTACACAATCGGTCTCAGATCATAAAGTAATTTAAGATTTTACAGTGCACTGGTTATTTGTAAGAGAGATGTCACACGCCAATGTTTTGTTAAAGGAGCCTGTATTTCGCATAACGGGTGTGCAGTGAGGTTGAAAGAAAATTTCAGATACAGGTAGAAACTCTACTTCACCCAGCGGCAGGAATCATCTCTTATTGTTATTTCACTTAACGGGAATTCAATAAAGTGGAAACTAATTTATTTCTCTCTCGGTCTTTCCGCCTTATAAACATTTTTTTCATGAATTGTGTAGAAACAGCCTTCAGTTTCCGCGTTGGACAGATTCCGTTTTATACAAAATAAATACACGTAAAATTACTATTATTTCGCCGGGACCAATAAATGTGTTCACATTGGACAGATTTCCGCTCACGTTCCGGATTAAACAAGTTTTACTGTACTTGATATGGAGCCATGTTCCCACAATTTTATTCCTTTGGAGTATGTCCCACTGTAGTAGGGATTTACAATCATGTACATCATCTCATTGTCCTAACAAACTCGAGAATTAAACAATGAAAACCTTCGTTAGCCATTGAATTGGTTTGAATTCTTATTGCTTTCATTTGCAAACTGAAACTAAGATTTAATATTAATCAAGTTATGTAATATTGTAGGAATAATACAGAGTGAGAACGCCAGTAGTCAGTCAGCTGGCATTTATTGTGTGTGTGTGGGTTGGACAATACCTGACTGCAATTTCCCTAGGTTTTAATTACATTTTGTGAAATTTCCGCTAAATTACATAAATGAAAAATTTAATTATGTACTCTGTCAATGACAGGATATACATAATAAGCAAGACAATAATGAGTTAGTTTGACAAATGCGTTGAACATTCTAAGGAAATGCATAAACAAAAAAAAAAAGCCGTACTGGCTGTAATGTATAATTCCCAAATATGTCTTCTTAATAAAGGAGCAGCCATTTGCAAGATAGAAGCATGGCTTCACAGCATTTGGTGGACGGGAATTACAATGTATATAGAGAAAGATTTGCGTTTAGATCGGTACTTGCTCAGGTAGCTCAGTTGGTAGAGCACTTGGTCTAGAGAACCAAGGGTCCCGGGTTCAAGTCCCGGTCTGAGCGTATAATTTCTCTCTTCAAATATGATTTATCCATCATTGAGATGTACGAAATCAATAATAAAAAAAACTTTAAGGTTTAATAAAAATTGCATAATTTACATATTTTAATCAAATAATATATTGATCCTGGCGCATCATTATCATCATCACCATCTATAATATAAAGGGTGTATAAAAAAGGATGGCGCAAACTTAAATGGTTGAAAGTACACGATAATAGAAGCAACAATGTCCCAGTAAACATGGGTCCGCAAACTAGCCGATTGCGAGATAATTACGAATGTATGGTTACAAGCGGCCACTGCTTCATTGTAAACATCGTCCTAGTTAGTAGAAATTAATTTGAATTTAGACTTTAATATTAATTTTTCATCTCATTTAGTTCACATTTCACAGTTCACCTCCTTTAACAGGTGAAGTGAACTTTGTTCCTAGAGTGAACTTCTCGTCGAGGTTCCTGGAGAGAGCTGTCCTGCTTCCAACACCATATCCTCAACCTCAGGCGTAATGCGAGCAGGCCTACCTACTGCTCTGCCAAGTGCAAAACCCCTATTTTCTCTCAGGCGCTGATGGACCCTTGTAAATGTACGACTTTCAGGGTGTCTTCGATCAGGATATGTTCAAGCGTGCAGCCTCCCGTGCATTGACATTAGCCCTACCGTACATGAAATGCATATCCGCATACTCTTCGTTACTGTAAGGTTCCATTGTAACTACAACACAGTACAAGACGAGACTGATACCTTTCGAGACTGTGTACTGTATCCGTCCTGTACGTTCTGCGCGTATGGTTTGATTACAACTCCACATCTCGGCAATGTTCAGTTTTGTAAACAAAGAACATAGGACGGCTTCAAGTGCGCAAGGAGTAAACCGTACGACGTTACGATGGCGTCAGTGGCGGCTTGTAACCATACATTCGTAATTATCACGCAAACGGCTCGTTTGCAGACCCATGTTCACTGTGTCATTGTTGCTTCTATTATCGTGTACTTTCAACCATGTAAGTTTGCGCCATCCTTTTTGATACACTCTGTATATTATCAGGGCAGCGTAACTGCGCCTTCCAGGCGCCCCAATTTCAGAAGTGGGTTACAATAATTGCCATGCCAGGATTTAATATCAGAATGTCGAAATGACAAGTGGAGGCATTGAATAAAAAAATATTTTTTTAAATTTTTATTAAAAATAACTTTTGTGCAACCAATTTTCTAGTAATTAATGCTGTAAGAACTCAATTTATTTTTATAGCAGTTCTTTTTACAAAGGCATCATGTGAAATTAGATAAATTATATTATTATTAACAATTTTATATAAAATAATTGTTTTGTAATATTGGTATATGATAATTATAATATATATAATCCGCTGCGGTGGACTAGTGGTTATGCTCATTGCCTCTGGTCCCGAGGGTCGCGGGTTCTATAACCGGGCGGGGTCGATGGACATTTTTTTTAGGATGGAAAATCCAAGGAACAAGTCCTCCGGGAGGGACTTTAAGCCGTGGGTCCAGAGTCTGAAGATTTTCAGGCTCGTAAAAAGATCCTTAAGCCTGAATGAAAAGGCCTCTAAGCAAAATTTACCGAATTTTCCCGTCCTAGTACTACCTTGGTTTCCTAGATGTCAGTATGAGGCGGAACTCTGACCACGAACCACTTAAATGACATCTATACGAAAACAAGTGTAACTAAATTAGTATGGTTCAAATTCTTCCCTGTAGGGGAGAGCGCCTAAATCTCTGTTAAGGGAAACATGGGCTGACAAGATAGAAGAAGATAATATATATAAAATACATACCGCTGAATTGATGTCAAATTTCTCTGCTATCCAATCCCGACCCTGTTTGAATTCTTCATCAAGTCCCATGATGTAAAGTGTATCCAATCCATCGACGATTGTTGCACCAAGAGACATTGATCCAAAAATGCTTGCACTGTGACCTCTTTTGGAAATTGGTCGCAATTCATTCTTTCCCCAGGCATAGCGAACATAATTGTCCCATGAATGCTTCATCATCTGAAACAGAAAATTAATAATGTAAGAATATTTTCGAGCTAAATAAACTGATTTTACACGCTTTATATTAGCTTGACCTGTATCTATCTATGTAACGGAATCTTTCAACGCGATTTTCACCCACTTAGAAACATTGGATCGACTTGAAACTTTGTATACTTGTAGAGGACCCGTGACAATACAATAATTTCATATTTTGTTTCTAAAATCCTGACCAGAATCATCCGAAAATCAAAAGAATGAAAACTGGTATAATAGGTTGCGGACTTGTCGAGTTTTTAGTCAATCGTTGTAAGAGCTCAGTTGGTAGAGCAGTGAACTCTTAGTGGTATATAATTTCAGTAATCCATAGGTCGCTGGTTCAAATCCGGCTGGGAGTTTTTTTATAGAAGAGTATTACGTTTAGCTCATACTACAATAGTATCGAATTTAAAGATATTTACATTTTTATCTTATTCTGTAAAATATTAAAAATAAAAAATAAATAATAGTTTTAAAAAACTAAAAGAACACGCTTCATTAGAAAACTAAAAAATGAAAAATAATTTTAATTTCCAATACGCTTGGGATAAAATAAAGTGGTCAACAAAAAAATCATCTCCAACACATATAGAATAAAATTAGAGTTATCAACAAAAAGAAAATAATTTTACCATCAAAAGCGTGGGGTGACTTTTATGATTTTTACATTTTCTTCTTAGAGAGCTTACTTTTACCAATATCTGTTCATTATCAAATATATTAATTGATATAGAGCACCCCAAGCTTTTGATGGTAAAATTATTTTCTTTTTGTTGATAACTCTAATTTTATTCTATATGTGTTGGAGATGATTTTTTTGTTGACCACTTTATTTTATCCCAAGCGTATTGGAAATTAAAATTATTTTTCATTTTTTAGTTTTCTAATAAAGCGTGTTCTTTTAGTTTTTTAAAACTATTATTTATTTGTAATTTACTTTCCTTGAAATAAATATTTCAACAGAAGTCCCCAGTTCCCAAACAACATTAAACAATATAAACCAACAAGGGATAACAACTGTCTCTTATTCAGCAGATACCAGATTTGATTTCTAAAGCAGTTGAATTTATTCAGAGTTTTTCACAATTATAAGGCAAGTACCAGAAATTTGGGCCATAACTTTCCTCTGAAATCATAATCCACAAATTTATCATTAAACATATTCAAAACAAACATGAGCAAAGAAAATTATAATAAAAGAATACATAATTAATGTTGTAACAGAAAACGGTTTTGAAGAAAATATGGTATATAAGAAAATAGATTTAAAATACAAAAGAAATTAAAGTAACAAAAGACCTTCGTCAAGGTTGTAGCATATCACCAACATTATTTAAGATATTTATACATAAAGCACTGTCAAACTGGAGCAAAACATGTTCAGGAATGGGAGTACCAACTGGAGATGGATCAACAGATACAGTATATACACTGTTATTTGCGGATGACCAGATAATAATTGCTCAAGAATATGAAGGCGTACTCCATGTGCAGCACCAATTCTGGATATCTCTCTCATCTGATCAATCTACAGATTTCTGGATATCAACTCTTGATTGAAATTGAATGCCTTGAAGAGGTTATTTGATATTTATGAATAAGTTATAGACACAAGGAATCATGTCTGGTGGAACTTCGAGTTCTTCCCAATTCCACCTTCTAAACAAATTCTATTGAACATCATTTTAGTGCGGTATTACTACTATGTGAGAAATAATGAATGTATTCACAAACTATTGTTATTTTGAGACTTTTAATATTACAGATTTAAGGGGGTGATGGCTGAAATTTCTATTTTCTACATTTTTTTAGTTAGAGACTTGATTGTTTGTACACACATCCACTGCATGATACATAATGAGGTGTTTAAGTTTCATTCTTGTGAGACATTTATTTTATGAGTTATTAAATATTATATTTAAAAAAATTAGCACATATTATAATTAAATGGGTTCCACAATTTTTTAGTAAAATGTCTGATTTTTTTTACAAGGCCCCTAAAATATTTATAAAAGCATCATGCATTAGAATTCTTATAATGTGAATACAAAGGGAGAAAAAAATGTTGTACTTCATGCGTGGAATTACAAAAAAAAATAATTGCTTACGTTATATTTTTTTATTTCTTAAAATACTACTTCAAACATGAAATCCATTCACTACTTTGTTACCCATTGTTTTTAGGACATGCAGTAAAAATTTGAACCTTCTAGAGCAAAATTTGTGAATTCCATTTAATTTTGAATGTACAAAAATGCAGTAGAAATAAAAGGGTGGAAAAACAAGTTTAAAGATTTGCATGCAGGTAGTATTAAACTGGTGCAGCCTTTTAACTCTGACGTAATTTAGGACACTTAGAAGCATCATAGGCCTCTGAAACTTTTCCAACATATGCTTTAGAGTACAGGCTACTTTTTAGTTCAAAAAACAAAAAATGCCAATTTTGATCTCAAATGGTCAATATTTTACCCATCACCTCCCTTAAGAACAAAAACTGCTCAACAACATACTACAAGATTACAATGGTCACCACTAGGATCGCTGATTTACAACAGTAAAACCCTATTGGCTTTATAAAGTAGTTTTTAAATTTCCAATAAATGTCTTCTTAAAAACAAGAAGTCGCCATTTGCGTGATCGAACAAATGCTCGTAGCATTAGGCGATCGGGAATTAACAGTGTAGCAGATCTAAAGATTTCTGTAAGGAAAACGAAGACCATGGCATTTAGAGGAAGAGATCCAGTGAGATCCAAAATTATTTTAGAAAATCAAAGTATAGAACAGGTGTCTAGTTTCAAATATTTGGGCTGTGATGTTGGCTACAATGTGGAAAGAGATATTGACTCCAAAATAAATAAATTTCAGACGGTGTTTGGAACAATACAGAGAACATTCAAAAATAAAATTAGAAAAGAAACCAATATAAAAATGTATAATGTTATGGCGGTTCCCACAATATTGTATGGATGTGAAACTTGGGCTCCAGTGAAAAGACAGAAGGATAGAATACAGACGGCGGAGATGAGGTTTCTAAGACAAGTAAAAGGATGTACAAGACTTGATAGAATAAGAAATGAGGATATAAGAGAAGAATTGAAAGTACAGCCTTTATTGGATAAAGTCACGAATTACAGACAGAAATGGATTGATCACATGGATGGAATGAGTAAGGAGAGATATCCATTGTTAGCAAGAAATTATCAAGCAAGAGGAAGGCGTAATGTTGGAAGACCTAGAAGACGTTGGGCTGATGCATTATGAAGTCGGAACGGGCAATTGCCTAATCCCTGGAGCGATGATGATGATGATGAGGAGGAGAGAAAAATTTGCGTTTAGGTTGGAGTTTCTCAGGTAGCTCAGTGGTAGAGCATTGGCTTAGAAAGCCAGAGGTCCTGGATTCAAACCCCAGTCTGAGCTTATAGTTTTTCTCTTCAAATATAAATGCCCCAATTACTTATCGAATACCCTATTATATTATATAGTATATGCTATTACCTGTTTAACAATCTCTCTTTGTTTTGAAGTGTATTGTCTTGTTTAACTTGAGAGATGTCATAGAAGGGAATATCAGGTACAGGTGTACTTAAATCTTCAATAATGATTGGTGTTGAAGTCAAGTCATCATCTGTTACAGATGTATTCACTGTTGTATCAGTTGTATTTTCCATGACCAGCTCTTCTTTTTCATTTCTTGAATGTTGAGGAGCACGAATCACAATTATTACACAAACTAGCGTTGTTACAGTCATCACAGAAAGAATTCCAACAATAAGTGAATGATGCATATCCATTTGTTTGATATATCACAAGTAAATATAAAGTCATTCAATTTTATGCTTTCACGTCATCAAATCATATGGAGGTATATTTTGAGTAATCTTAAAAATAAAGTAATTAGGTTTCAGTGCAAAAGAAATAAACCCTGTTCATTTAGGCCCTAACTGTTTCACCATACAGAAGGTTAAATCTTAATTATATTATATTTTTAGTCTGATCGTCAAAGATATATATATATATATATATATACTGGATCACCAAAGGAACACTATTAACAGAAGAAAACTTGGAGTAACAACTTTAAATGAAGATATACAAAGATACCAACAAGAATGGAAAAATCATCTGAGGAGAATGGCAAGAAATAGACTTCCAAAATTGGCATTCCAATATACCCCAACTGGACATAGGGACCAAGGAAGACCAAAACATCGGTGGAAAGATCAAGATCATCTTCGCTAGGTTTACCGTACAGGCCACATGGCCTAAAACGAATTTGTTCATGATGATGATGATATATATGTATACACACACACAAACATATATATATAAAATATATACATAGGAAAAACAAAAAGAAACTTAAAAATTAGAACCAAAAAACACATAAGAGATATTAAAAATGGGGAAATAGAAAAATCTGCAGTTGCTGCTCATGTTTGGTCTGAAAAACATAATATACATTCAGACACTAAATTATTAAAACTGTTAGAAAATACTGACTATTTGGGGAAAAAAATCTATATTCAGAAGAACAAAAACAGAGTTATGAATTTTGAAATACCGATGGAGCGTGACCTTGTTTGGAGGTTCTTTGGCCAACCAAAGGATGGAGCTGACATCGACATCCAGGGTGTGCAACATAATGCAACATAAATCAAACCAGTGTGGACAAGCTGACGATAAAATAGAATTGTTTTGAAACATGTCCAAGAACAAATCAACATTAATATTGAGGTAAGATGATCAGACTAAAAATAATATAATTAAAATTCATACCTCAATCGTCCTCAATTAAATCAGTTTCAGTTTAAAGACTTTATCAATTTTTACCAAGATTTCTATGTAATGGGTTGAAGCAAGGAGATGCACTATCTCCTCTACTATTTAATTTTGTACTAGAGCATGCCTTCAAATCTCTAGAGGGTGAAGAAGACCTACAACTCAATGGTATTAATAAGCTGTTAGTTTATGCTGATGATGTAGTACTATTGGCCGATAGCGAGGAGATACTAAAGGACAACACGCACGCACTATTGAGTAACACTAAGAAATTAGTACTGGAAGTAAATATCAATAAAACTAAATATATGGTCACACGTAGAAATACATTATATAATGGAAATGCCTTCAAATCTCTAGAGGGTGAAGAAGACCTACAACTCAATGGTATTAATAAGCTGTTACATACGGAATCGAGATCATATGGCAGAAATTAACAGTCAGTGACCTCAACAAAATAGAAAAAGTGAAAGCAAGCTTCATGAAGAGAATCACTGGAACTGGGAAAACAGCACCATCCAGATTAATTTATGAACTTATGCGAGAAACATATTTCATAGAAGACATCAGGATAACATACTCCTACCATCTACAGAACCATATCAAAAAGCAGTAAAAGTGAGGGAACAGAAACGGAAGGAAATAAATGAGGAATTTTACACTTCCAGTGCCATGACAGACAGAAACTGGACAAGAGAATGTCAGACACTGAGACACGTTGTAACCAGACTAGCAATACATGGCTTTCATCACAAGGTCTGCGAAAATAAAAAATTCCACCAGCCAACTGAAGACTGCAGATGTGCACTGTGCGGTGATAAGTGTAAACTTTATCATATCACAGAGTGTAAAAACAGAACAAAATCAATTAATGAATACAGCAAAGAGTGAATACAAGTGATCAATGGAAAAGAACGTAAAACTTTCGAAACTAATGCTCTTCTGAGTGCTCCTTTATATTATTATTATTATTATTATTAATAAGCTGTTAGTTTATGCTGATGATGTAGTACTATTGGCCGATAGTGAGGAGGTACTAAAGGCCAACACGCACACACTATTGAGTAACACTAAGAAATTGGGATTGGAAGTAAATATCAATAAAACTAAATATATGGTCACACGTAGAAATACATTATATAATGGAAATGGACAGCTAATGACAAATGAGGGAAATTTTGAGGAAGTGGCTGAATTCAAATACCTAGGAACAATAATCACAAATAGGAATGAGATGCACAAAGAAATTGAACATAGGCTCAATTCTGGAAACGCGTGCTATTATGCATTGCAGAGACTCTTGATGTCCCAACTCCTTTCAAAAAACGTTAAACTGAAAATACAAAAAACTATTATTCTACCAGTTATATTATATGGGTGCGAAACATGGACTCTTACTTTAAGGGAGGAAAGGAGATTACAAGTATATGAGAATAAAGTACTTAGGAAAATGTTTGGACCAAAGAGAGATGAACAGACAGGTGAATGGAGAAGATTACTTAATAATGAACTAAATGGTCTTTATAGGAAGCCAGATGTAATAAGAACAGTTAAATCTCGTAGACTGCGATGGGCAGGACATGTTGCACGTATGGGGAATGAAAGACTTGCATGGAAGCTTTTGTAGGAAAGCCAGAGGGAAAACGCCCAGTTGGTAGATCAAGAATGAGGTGGGAGAATAACATTAACTATGATTTGAGGGAATTATATTATACAGGGAATGATTGGAAAGCATTAGCTCAGGATAGGGATGTATGGAGAGCGTATGCCCGCGCGGCCATGAACCTACGGGTTCGATAGTGCCAGTGAGTAAGTAAGTATACGACTATTATTGATTCCGTCTTTTTTTTTTTTTTTTTAGTTGGGCGTAAAATTATCAGAAGTATCAATTCTCTGAAACTATGTGGATCACAAATATCATACAGAGCTTCATGGTCTATTAACATTTACTTTCATAAACTAATATTTTGTGTGAATTTTATGTAATATTTAAGCTCCATGGTTCCATAGCCGAATTGTGGTACCGTGACTGCACAAGGAGGTAAAGTGAAATCATATAAACACGTTGTGTTACAGGTCATTTAACAGAACGTCTTGTAAGAAATTCAGAGTAAAAACCTGCCGGTAAACCACTGCGATTCCCTTCAAATGCTCAAGCAAAAGTCAATCTGGCGTTCAGTTATAAAGAAGTTAATCGAAAGTGAAAATCAATTATACTCGGTGAGGTCTACTGGAGACATTTTCTTTTTGCACTCGAATACCACTCTAACGTCCTAGAAATCCATTTTATGAATATAGGAGCTTACTAACATTTTTTATAAGTTCATTCATTAAATAATCATAAGTAATGTCATGAGTGATTTCCAAATTATCGATAAATTCACAACTCACGAAGCGAGGAGTGAATTTATCTAGAGCATTTGGAAATCAAGAGTGGCATCTGTTAGGACTATTTAACGAACAAAATTAAGCTGTTTACTCACAAATCATTATTTAAATATAGTTATTTTAAAATATTTATATATTTAATGTAAACGGCGATGTGTTTGAAAACAAACGAGAAAAGATTGGTACGCTTCATTTGCTTCTTTTGTTCGTCACTGCAACCAGATCATATTATTTATTGCCAAAGGAACGCAATATTGTAAGAATGCACTCTAGTGGAGAAAAAATGAAAACACATCAAACTGTATATTAATTCATTTCTGATGTCCTATGATGTAAATATGACAATTATATTTTTCTGGATTGTTACCTGGGAAAAAATACATTTAAGAAAGTGCAAACAGTGGTTTCTTTTTTGGTGGTATAGTCAATTGCTACAAATGTTTTTATATTAACTCCCGCATGCGGTATGTGTTGACATTCATGCACTATATATACAATCTGGTAGCCGTATTTCTTACGGGCTGAGTCAGTGCACTGCAAAATAATGCTGTGACCTATTCAGAATGTTAAAAAAGGACGTGCTTTCTTTATTATGATAAACTTTACACTGGTAAATTCTAGGCGAAACACGACTGTGATTGGTTGTAAATAAAAAATCATTGTAACGTGATTGGTCATTGACTCCCATTTGGGGCATGAGTTAAATAGTCTAGAGAATTTGGAAATCAAGAGTGGCATTTGTTAGGACTATTTAACGAATAAAATTAAACTGTTTATTCACAAATAATTATTTAAATATAAGTTATTTTAAAATATTTATTTATTTCATGTAAACGGCAATGTTTGAAAACAAATGAGAAGCAATCTTTGAAAACAAATGAGAAACGACTGTTACGCTTGTTTATCACTGCAACCAGATCATATTATTTATTGCCAAAGGATCGCAATATTGTAAGAATGCACCCTAGTGGAGATATGTATAACCAACATTATAGATATTAATTAATTTCTGATGTCCTATGATGTAAATGTGTCAGTTGTATTTTTCTGCAACGTTATTTCCTGGGAAATAATTTGTTTAAGAAAGTGCAAACAGTGGTTTCTTTTGGTATAATCAATTGCTACAAATGTTCTTATATTATCTCCCGCAAGCACCATCAGCTGACATTCGAGCACTATATATAGAATGTTAAAAAGGGGAGTTCACTTATTTTTCTTCTTCTTCTCCACTCACGGGATAGGCAAATTGCCTGTTCGGCCTCACAGTTGTTCTGTCCATGTTTTCATTGGCTTTCCTACATTCATTGAACCTCTTGGCTTGTAGTTAAATGCTGTTTTTAGGAATCTTGTTACATTCATTCTTTCTATATGTCTAAACCATTTATCTCCATATACCTTGATTTCACCATTAAATTAATATATATTTAACTCTGTTACTATATATTCATTCTTTACCCGATCCAATCTTGTTCAGCCTTTTGTTATTCTAAGGAAGTTCATTTCAGCGCTGGGAAGTTGCCTATGTGAACTTTATTACAGAGTGCTAGAGCAAGAAACCACCATACCTAATGGTCTGATTTCGCTAGTTTTCAAAAAATACCTTTCTCTCTTTTTTTAAAGAGATATATTGAGTTTCATTGTAAAAAAAACTGCTGCCACTAGAGCAATTTTAAAATTTTTGCTTCGGAATAAACACATTCCTATTGCCGTAGCTCAATCTTACTCTTCTTAATAGATTGTTTGTTACATGCCAAGTTTGGTTATGATAAAATAGAAACTGCAGTTAGGAGAATTGCACTGGCACACATACAAACGCACATTTCATATAATAATATAAGCAGACATAGATTCAATGTTAGAACGTATTACATGTTTTCCATTGATTTAACAAGGAAGTGGAAATAAAATAAGGTTGCAGATCGATATTAAAATTATTGTGGTCTGTCTGTTGATATTTCTTCAACTTCTAAACTCCGCGTATCGACAAATTTACAGATAATTTCACGTTATTATTATTATTATTATTCATTTCCCTTATCCTGCTTGTTCATTTTCCGTAAACCCATTGTTTCCGTGGCTTAAGATTCGGCATTTTAGCATTTTATATTCTTTACGATGGTCCACACATCAAAATTAGAAATACAGAAATTAGAAAATGGAGAATGCAGAAAGAAATATAATGGATGAGATTGAACACAGAAGGCTAAATGGCATGGACTCGTAAGAAGAATGCAGGATGGAAGACTACCAAAGGCCGTCTTTGCATGGAAAATTGAAAGAAGAAACAGAAAAGGAAGACCAAGAACAACCTGGAAGAAAAACATTTCAAAATTCAATGAGGAAATTTGGTGAAACAGATGAAGACACAGAGGACAGAGAACGATGGAGAACTTTAATTAAGGGTGAATTGTGAATGTTTGTTGCAAACTGGTAGTCTGTAAGTCCGTAGTCATTTACGGTTATTTATTCATTTTTTATTTATTTTTTTAATTCATGTTAATTATCAAGATTGGTTGGAGAAATCCCTCAATGATGAGGAAAATTCTCAAAATGAAATGATTATTATTATCATTGCCATTATTATTATTATTATTATTATTATTATTATTATTATTATTATTATTATTATTATTATTATTATTATTATTATTATTATTATTATTATTGCCGGCCGCGGTGGACTAGTGGCCGGACGAGATCGATGAATTTTTTAACATGGAAATGAATACGAATAAGGCTAAATGCTTAACAATATAAAAAAACCAGTAAGATGCAAATCAGAATTGGAAAGAAAAATTATAGAACAAGTATCAGAATTTAATTACTTAGGTGTATTAATAACAAACACTAAAAATTTAATAAAAGAAGTAAAGAAACAAGCTGATAAAGCAGCACAAATATCAAGATATATTAAAGATTTAATTTGGCGCAACAAACATATGTTAATAGAAAGCAAAACGCGCATATACAAAACGATAGTTCGACCAGTTATCGTATATGGAGCAGAAACTAGGGCTGATACAACAAAAACTAAACAAATAATAAGCACATGTGAAATGAAGATCTTAAGAACTATTCAGGGTAAAACATTATTTGATAAAATACACAACACAGAAATTAGGGACAAATGCCATATTCAAGACACAACCAAATTTATTATAGATAGACGAAAACATTGGAAGGGTCATATAGAAAGAATGGAAGAAAACCGGCTTGCAAAAACAGCTAAAGAAGGTAGACCAATGGACGGGAGAAGAACCAGAAGAAGACCAACCAAGAGATGGATAGACAGTTAATGCACATCCAATTCGTCTTCCTCCGAGGAGTGATTTTGGAAATAAACAGGATGAAAATCCTACAAATTATGAATAGGAAGAAAGAAAAATCCAAGGAGCAAGTCCTCTGGAAGGGACTTAAAGCCGTGGGGTCCGGAGTCTGAAGATTTTTAGGCTCGTAAAAGATTCTTAAGCTTGAATAAAAGAGTATCTAAGCAAAATTTAGCAATCTCAACATCCTAGTAATACCTTGTTGCCTGCTAGATGTATCATTGAATCGGTATGTTGACCGCATGCCATTCATGACATCTATGGGCAAATAAGGTAACTAGTAGTAGTAGTAGGACTTTATTAGACAAAAAAGTAAGATATTTACAATATTATTTACAAATATGGGTCGCACGGGCAGTAAGCCGTACGTGCTGCTGTTGACGGAGTTACAATAAAGTAATAATTGGTACTAGTGTAAAGAAAAATAAACAAAAACGGCAATAACATTACAATTACATAAAGAAAACACAATAAAAATATTACAATTAAATAATAACACAATAGCATTATACACTAAAAACATTAACATTACAATTACAGAAAGAAAACACAATAATATTACAATTAATAACACAATAGCAATAACATTACAATTACATAAAAGAAAACACAATAATAATATTACAATTAAATAATAACACAATAGCATTATACACTAATTAATGTATATATAATTGTTAATAATTAATGGTATTGCATTTTGATAACATATATTTATTCATGAATGAGTGTTGTCCTTATTTTTCGCGTTTTGTCCAGAAATTTACCGAGGTTTATCCAATTTTCTGGATTTACCAATAACTCGTAGCATGCCAATCATTCCCGATTTGAATTTAGAAATCTTTCCGGTAATAACTGACGTCTCCAATATTCTAAATCATTACATTTTCCTAATATATGTATCTCATCTTCAAAGTTCCCGCACATTGAAATTAACTTCGTCCAGTAACTCCTAACATAGGAGAGGCTGTGGCTCAACAATGGGCTACGTTATAATAATAATAATAATAATAATAATAATAATAATAATAATAATAATAATAATAATAATAATAATAATAATAATAATAATAATAATAATAATAATAACTTTTAATTTATATACAGATTTTCAATGTTTACACATCTTTCTGTGCCTAAAGTTTTATTTTCCTTCTCCACTCGTCTCTATCCATGCACTCCATTTCCTCCAGTCCTCTTGTTCTCATTCCAGTTCTTATTTCTTGAATCCACGAGTTTTGAGGTCTTCTCTTCCTTCTTCTTCCAGGTGGACACCAATCCAATGTTTTTCTGTGTAATCTTTCGTCTTCACTTCGTCGTACGTGCCCATACCAATTTAATCTAGTATTGAATATCTAACAATCTTTTTTTCTCGTATGACAGAATTTCTTATTTTTTTCTAAGTTTGAACATCTTGCTGCTCTACTCAAGAAATCCATTTCCATCGACATAAGTTTCTGTTCTAAGTTTTGTTGAATTTCCAAACTTCAGCTCCATATGTGACAGTACTTCTCACTATTGAATTATATATTTGTAACTTTATTCATCATCATCATCAACATCAAGGCTTAGGCCCTCTGGCCCATTCTGACTTCAAGAGATTTGGGTCTTTCCATCTAGCAAATGGTCTTCCTTGACTTCTATATCCTGTACGTCTGTAGTTTAAAATAATTTTAGAAGGTCTATCATCTGACACTCTTAGTAGATGTTCGTACCAATTTTGTCTTTGTTTGTCAATTTTATCCGTCAATTTAAAAATATTTAATTGATATTTTATCTCAGAACTTATTTTCTGGTCCATAAGAGTGTAGCCTGCCGTTGGTCTTAAACATTTTTATCTCCGCCGCCTCTATTTTTTTCCTATCTGAATCAGTCAAAGTCCAACTTTCACTGCCAAAGATAATAATAGGAACGGCCATGGCTTTATAAAATTTCAGTTGAGTTTATAGTTATTGTACTTGTCATTTAATAGGCCTACCATTGGATTATCGTTGTGGAATAATGAATATGCATTTAAGTGGGCAGACGGTATCAAATACCTTAATATCATTGCTATTATTACTAAAATATGTAACTAGGGATCTTTATTTATAACCTAACGGGCAGACGGCGTTTTGCCTGTAGCAAGAGCTCGGGACAGGCGAAACGCCGTGTGCCCGTTAGGTTATAAATGAAGAAGCCTGTATATTGACTATGAAATCCGTAGATCAAATGTCAAATTCCTTAAACCCACCTCTAGCTCTTACTAACCAACTCACTGGTAGGCTATTGTTTAATCCGGAGGCTCGGGGCCGCACGGACATAAACTCCCCATACATCCCTATCCTAAGCTGTGTCATTCGGCATCCTTGTCGTTCACACTCCTCTATAAATATAGGGGCTTCATCTCATCCCTCGATCCGACCCTCAGTTGGACACGAGTTGTGGATATTATACAGAGTGATTCAGAAATATGGCTATACGTTTGATCGCATTTTGTGACGAAAAGATTATTATTAAAGGAAATATGATGTTATCATTGGAAAGGGAATCCTTCAAATTACAACAATAGAACAAAACAAAACAAATCACTGCTCACGTGCAGCTTGGCGGGTTGATTTTTGTGGGCTAGCAACGAACGCCTCCACAATTCCCTTCGTTGTTTCTGCATCCGTGCTAATGCGAGGCCTTCCAGGAGGTTTGATTTTCTGCATCCTTCCCGTTTCCAGCAGTCGTTTTTTCCACTTCCCCACTGTCGACGGCAGCAATGCTACGTTAAAGTCACGTCTTGCGGCCTCACGATCATTAGCATACGTTATTGCCCATGCAGCAATTGTAATTTGCTGTTGCATATTCAATGCTATTTTGACTAATGACGTAAGTTCTACACTGTTTTGTTTTATTCCATTGTTGTAATTTGAATAATTGACTTTCCAACGGTCATTTCATATTTCCTGTAATGGTAATATTTTCATCACACAATGCGATCAAACATATAGACATTTTTATGATTAACCGCGCAATTTTTATTAACTCTAAAGTTATAATCTATTGTATAAGATGTTGAAAGTTATAATTATTATATTAGCACATACTATATAATTCTATTTTATGATGTATATTAACAGGTGTGTAAAGATAATTACCTGACACCACCTGACACAATTAATCATAACACAGAATAAATAAAATGTAATAGTATATTACGATCCAATGTTGGGAGGTGGTTTTTACAGAATCGAGGTTTTTACTTTTCGAGATTCTGTAAAACACTTCACAAACGGCGTTGTACTTTTTTTTTTGCGCGAAGGTGTTTTCAAAATAATAAATGATAGTAAAATAATAAGATTTTGTTGGAAATATTTGCGATCAACATAAACAACTGACTAACGTTAACAATATGGGCAATGTATATTTGTTGAGACTACAGTAGGCCGTGACACCAATCAGTTATAAAATGACGGCAAGTACGTGTTTATGTCGTTAGAGCGCTAAACGTACAGAGTTTAGAGACTCGGGTTCAAATCCCCACTCAAGCATTTATTTTTCTTTTCTTATCATATTTGCCTTCATTGCAAAATGTCAAAAATATAGTTATAACATCTAAACACACACACACACACACGCGCGCGCGCGCACATACGCACACACACACACACACACACACACACACATATATATATATATATATATATATATATATATATATATATATATATATATCCATCCATCCATTCACAGTAATTCTGCCCGAAGGCAGGTCCTTCACTGCAATCATAGCATTTTCATGCTATGCTTGCAGCTTTACTAGGGAATTGTGTAGGTGTGGTAGCTTCCCGTTGCTTTCCACACCGATCAAGAATGATGATGTTGATGATAATGATAAGGATGATGGCCTTATGATTTCGGGGACCGTTTGGGCCTTAAAGTTTTCCTGACATTTGTCTTACAGGTGAGGAAAAACCCCGATAAAAACCTCGTCCAGAAAAACTGCCCCGACCGGCGATCGAACCCGGGTCCGCTGCGTGACAAGGCAGCACGCTACCTCGAGACCACAGCGGTGGACTATATATAAATTGTCAACCGCTGTGGTCTCGAGGTAGTATTCTGCCTAGTCACGCAGAGGGCTCGGGTTCGATTCCCGGTCGGAATAGTTTTTCTGGGTGAGGTTTTTCCTCACCTGTAAGACAAATGTCAGGAAAACTTTAAGGACCAAACGATCCCCGAAATCATATGGCCATCATCATCATCCTTATCATCATAATCATCATCCTTCACCGGTGTGGAAAGCAACGGGAAGCTACCACACCTACAATTCCCTAGTAAAGCTGCAAACACTGCATTAAAATGCTATGATTGCAGTGAAGGACCTGCCTTTGGGCAGAATTACTAATTACTATGGATTTGATCAATTCCAAAAATTAATTGTCTGTATCACTTTGTCCTTGAGGCAATCCTCTAATGAGGAAAGTTGTATCTAATAATAATAATAATAATAATAATAATAATAATATATATATATAATCATCCTTATCATTATCATCCTTCACCGGAGTAAACAGGAAAAGCAACGGGAAGCTACCACATCTATAATTACCTAATAAAGCTGCGGCCAAGGCCCACATGGAGCTGTCGGTCCATTGATAATGATAATGATGAATTCTTTTGGCAGTCAATATTGAAAAACGGTACAAAAATGAACTGTCTTTTATTCGCAGATGACCACATCATTGTAGCTTCCTCAGAAAATCAACTACAAGGACCAGTTTATAAATTATGGAAACTAATAAACGATTATAATTTAAATATATCAACAGAGAAAACAAAGTCAAAGGCATTTATTGGAACTCAGCATAAAAGGACAAACATTGTAATTGGAGCAAACATAATTGAACAAGTAACTTGTTTCAATTATCTGGGACGGATGATATCGTACCAGCAAAATTTGGACAAGGAGAAGAAATTAGGGAAATTTCAACAGATATGTGGTTCAATAAGAAGATATTTGAGAAATACGACCACAAGGAAACTCAATTAAAATTTTACAAAACAGTAGCCGTTCCAACGTTAACATACGGGTCTGAGACTTGGCCTTTAACGATCTCTGATAAAAATAAAATTGAGACAATAGAAATGAGATTTCTCAGATCAGTTGCAGGCGTATCTCTAAGAGATCAAAAGAGAAGTCAAGATATCAGAGATGAACTACAAATCTATAATATAAACGAGAAAATACACACAAATAAACGTAATTCTTCTTCGTCAGGCTCTACGACTTCCAGTGGAATGTCTTGGCCTTATCAACCAGTTTACGCCACTTCTTCCTATCTTGTGCAGTAGATTTCAAATCAAAAATCCCCATCTCTCTCAAATCTTCAATTACGTCATCTTCCCATTGATCCTTGGGTCTTCCCCTTGGTCTTGTTCCCTGTGGCTTCCAATTTAAAATATCATTCGGCAATCTTCCCTTTGGCATTCTTAGTGTATGTCCAAACCATTGTAATCTTTTGGATTTGATGAAACTAACTATATTTTCTTTATTATTCTTGAGGTATAATTCGTCATTCCTTCTCAACCTCCAATTTCCATTTTCCTTTACTGGACCTAGCACTCTTCTAAATATTTTCCTCTCAAACGTTAATATTGTCTTAATTTATCTGCTTCTTTTAGTACCCAAGTTTCAGCTCCATAACATATGATTGGTCTTATTATTGCTGTATATAATTTGAATTTAACAAATAGAAGGTGAATTAACCAGGCTCATACAATATGTTATCAGAACGACAGTCACATGAAAAATAATAAAAAAAACTAAATAGAATATAGCATGTAACGGAGGGGTGGGGGGAGGAAACATTATTTATAAACCAATGAAACGCTTTAGTATCTTGAATGGCACTTTCATGTCATAATTCCTAACAAAACAATACAGCGTCGCGTATAGTCTAGGTACTCGTAAAATTGCAAAACAAGCTTAAAAATAAACTGAAAATGACCGGAAATCAATGAAGAGAATAGAGGTTCAGTTTTTAACATGCATGTACATTAATGCAGCTCGTAAAAAATCTTTTGTTTCGATTTTACAACTTTCCTGTATTTGATCTTTAACAAGATATACATGTGAAGACCATAAACTATGTTTGTACAGCAGACATGCAGCCCTTCAGGGTTGTTACCTACTTCATCATCATCATCATCACAGTACATTCACGAATTTAGGCCATTTGTTGACCTGTTTAGGCCTCAAGAGAAACACCATCCAAAAGTCTTTTGAGTGGACGTCCTCGTCTTCTTCTTCCTGCAGGTTGATATCTTAACATTTGTTTGGGTATTCTGTGATCTTCCATTCGATGAACATGATGCATCCATCTTGACTTATAATCAGAAATTTTGTTTTCTAAAGATTCCATGTGTAATTCTTCTAAGATGTTTTCATTTTTTTGTGATCTAGTAGTGTGTATCCTGCAGTCCTCCGAAGATATCTCATTTCAGCAGATCTAAGTCTCTGTATACCCTTCTGTTTCAACGTCAATACTTCGCTACCATACAAAAGAGTTGGAAGGGCCAGTGTTTTATACACTTTCAGTCTTGAATGCTTTTGGACTAACTGTGGCTTGAAGATAGAATTTATTAACCCTAAAATTCTTAAAAATTTAGATATTCTTGCATTTACATCCTTTTCTTCTTCATATGAGATATTGCATCCTAGATATGTAAAATTATTCACCTGCTCCAAAATTTTATTGTCCAGTACAATTTTACTTCTGACAGGATCTACACCTAGATTGTTACCTACTTTCAAAGACATAATTAGATGTGTCTATGGTTGCTAGATAGCAATCTTCAAGAAAGAGACATTCATATATTGAATTCATTCATTTTGAGAATTTTCCTCATCATTGAGGGTTTTCACCAACCCATCTTAGTAATTAACATGAATTAAAAAAAATACGTAAGTTACTACGGACTTATAATACTATCGGTTTGCAACAAACATTCACAATTTTCCCTTAATTAAAGTTCTCCATTGTTCTCTGTCCTCTGTGTCTTCATCTATTACACCAAATTTACTTATTGAATTTTTAATGTTATTTATTCTTGGTCTTCCTTATCTGCTCATTCTTTCAATTTTCCATGCATAACCGCTGTGGTCTCGAGGTAGCGTGCTGCTGTTGTTCACGAAGCGGGCCCGGGTTCGATCCCCGGTCGGGGCAGTTTTTCTGGGTGAGGTTTTTATCGGGGTTTTTCCTCACCTGTAAGACAAATGTCAGGAAAACTTTAAGGCCCAAACGGTCCCCGGAATCATATGGCCATCATCACCATCCTTATCATTATCATCATCATCCGTCACCTGTGTGGAAAGCAACGGGAAGCTACCACACCTATAATTCCCTTGTAAAGCTGCAAGCATAGCATGAAAATGCTATGATTGCAGTGAAGGGCCTGCCTTCGAGCAGAATTACTATGGATGGAGATAGCAACCTTTGGTAGTCTTCCATCCTGCATTCTTCTTACGTGTCCATGCCATTTTAGTTTTCTTTGTACTATCTCATATCATATATATATATATATATGGAAGTTTTCTTGGGTTTTCAGCGTCTTGGATACAAGTTCGGCCTTTGGCCAATGATTCCGACGTTTCGGCATGATCCCACATGTCATTATCAAGGAATGATAAGTTCGAGTCACAGGTTTAGGTCTTATATAATAAAATACATAGAGTTTTCGCTGTGGTCATTTGCGCGAAAATCTGCAATATAACATATATATATATATATATATATATATATATATATATATATATTCAAACAATTATATTACCATATGAAGTCTGCAAAGAGTTCATAACGCTTTTGCACGTTACGTATGCAACCTTCGAAAATCAGACCACTTCACTCCAGTATTTAAAATGTTGTCTTGAAAGTCAGGCGAAAGATACATTGGTGCAATGGAAGACCCTAATGCTAATGCTTAACCAACCAGAAGGCAATGAGGATTCCGGACGCAGTCTCTGGCGAAACGTCGGGGAACTACAAGCCTCAAGACCACGGCCAACAGCCTGGAAATCTTCTACAAGATCATCATAATAACTCCGGCCGTGAAAGCCTAAGTCAATATATGAAAGATACATTGGTTCTGCTTCTTATACAACACGTTGCCCACCTCATCACCTCTTTATATTTCTACTCGCTTCCATTCGCTATCCTCCCACCATAACTTACACGCAAGATCGAGAGAAAATTTAACTTTATCTGTTCCTCTACATCGAACATCTCACTATAACCCTAGCAATAGTTCCTGAACAATGAAATTTGTAATGGGAGCTTATATGCGAGTCCTGTGTAGGTCTCAGCCAATAGGAAGTATGGCCACACGTCATTGCTAACTCCCTCGCTAGCGAATATCGAATACAGTCACTGCTAAACATTTTTAAAATCTCACTACAAAGATTAATTAATATAGGTAATCTTTATCGTAGACTGCGATGAGCAGGACATGTGGCACGAATGGGAAATGAAAAGACGTGCATGGAAGCTTTTTGTAGGAAAACCAGAGGGAAAAACGCGCAGTTGGTAGACCAAGAATGAGGTGGGAGAATAACATTAACTATGATTTGAGGGAAGTAGATTATACAGGGGATGATTGGAAAACATTGGCTCAGGATAGTGATATATGGAGAGCTTATGTCCGCCCGACCATGAACCTACGGGTTCGATAGTGTGAGTTAGTTAGTTAGTTAGGAGGCATTGTGTAAATAAAAAAAATCGCAACTGTTAAGTAATTAACTAAATACACATTCACATTGCACTATAATTTTAAGACTTGAGGCAGCAAGTGTACAAAATATTATAATTAAAGTCTACGGTTTTAAATCTAAAATCAACACATCCGCGTCTCACTATAATTCTCTATGGACTGTACATAGGAACTGTTTTGTTTGTTCACGTGGCAGACAGGGAATTCACAGATCAGCAGTCTGGATAGGCTCTCCCATTGGATTTACGATCAAGGACATTGTTCAAAATCCCTTGTGCGACCTATATTCCTCGTCCTTCCTTGTTTCAGCCACACGACTCTGGAATTCCCACCCCTCGTATATCAAGGAGTCCAAAGTTGAGTATAGCTAGACGCTAGTCAATACGAGTCTATCTCATCAGCCAGTTATTACCATCATCATCCATGCAAGTATTAGGCCGTGTGGCCTGTTACGGTCTCAAAGAGGAATTTTCCATCCAGCGCTTTTTTGGGCGTCCCAGCGATTTTTTGCCTTGGGGGCAGTAGCGAAGTATGGCTTTTGGAATTCTATGAGACGGCATTCCTTGAAGATGGGCTTTCTTCGTTGAAGAAGTTGTTCTGGTGGTTTTGTATGTGGTGCAGAATGGGTTCTACATCCAACTCTTCCATAATTTCCTCATTTCTTTTATGGTCCCACTTTGTCTAGCCTGCTGTACGGCGCATAAATCGCATCTCATTTGCTGTTATTCGGCTTTCATCTCTTCTTCGTATTGTCCATGCTTCACTTACCATATCTTAATACTGGTATTGCCAGAACATTATAAAGCCGTATTAATCTTGTGTTCTTCCTGTAATAAAGAAGGCAAAAGTTATTACCAAGATATTAATGTATTAACTTATTGGCACTATGAACTGGACATAAGCTCTTCATACTACTTCAGTAGAACCCATGTCCGTCTTTCTTGGTGGTTGTATTTTTACAGAGAAAGATCGTGATTCCTTGACCAAAGTATTTCTTTTAGTCTGGTTTATCGCTTTTGACTTATCTGACATGGATAATCCATCTGGCAGCAATGATATCGCTGGTATAGCTCTCGGGGCCATTTAAACAAGCAAGTCATTACATCACAAGGTAAAGATGCCATTGGATGGATTATTAATTATTGGGAAGGAAAATGATGATTATGCTGAAACTAAATTTGGCGCAAATGAACTGTACGCTAAATCATCAAATTCCAAGTGGTGGAAAAACAAATAATTCTGTCGGAAATGTGTGCGCCCCATTGTGATTCCATTATAATAATGAGAATAAAGTAGATTTCATTTAATAGATTGTAATATTATTGTTCTCTGTATCTCGACTGTTTGATCAAGTCAAAGAGTCATAAAACTAAATTGAGACAAAGAATTAAATTCAACGAGTATGCATCAAACACATTATCACACGCAATAGTAGAAACACACAACCATCATGTAATGCGTCAGAATATTCTGCATTCCCTAAATGTGTAAAAAAATGTTATTTAAGAAAAAATGTAGAAAAACTGAATTTAAAGTAGGCCTACAATTATTTTTGTTATGTGCAAAAAAAAAACGTATGGTCTACTGAAAGCAAGCAGTCAAGTCTCATGAACATAAGGAGAAAAATAATGTCAACAAGGATATACGGCATGCAAAAAATCAGATTATTAATAATAATAATAGTAATAATAATAATATAATAATAATAATAATAATAATTTGCATTGTAAGCCTATGTTTTCCCTTTACAGAGATTTAGGCGCTCTCCCCCTACAGGGAAGAATTTGAACCATACTAATTTAGTTACACTTGTTTTCGTATATAGATGCATTTTGAGTGGTACGTGGTCAGCGTTCCGCCTCATACTGACATCTAGGAAACCAAGGTAGTACTAGGACGGGAAAATTCGGTAAATTTTGCGTAGAGGCCTTTTAATTCAGGCTTAAGGATTTTACGAGCCTGAAAATCTTCAGACTCGGGACCCACGGCTTTAAAGTCCCTCCCGGAGGACATACTCCTTGGATTTTTCCGTCCTAAAAAATCCATCGACCCGGCCGGGTTTGAACCCGTGACCCTTGGGACCAGAGGCAAGGAGCATAACCACTAGTCCACCGCGGCCGACTAATGATAATAATAATAATAATAATAATAATAATAATAATAATAATATTATAATTAATATATGGTCTTTATAGGAAGCCAGATATAATAAGAACAGTTAAGTCTCATAGACTACGATGAGCGGGACATGTGGCACGAATGGGGAATGGAAGACGTGCATGGAAGTTTCTTGTGGGAAAATCAGAGAAAAACGCCAGTTGTTAGACCAAGAATGAGGTGGGAGAATAACATTAACCATTGATTTGAGGGAAGTAGATGTGACAGAGGATGATTGGAAAACATCAGCTGAGGACAGAGATGTATGGAGAGCTTATGTCCACGTGGCCATGAAACTAGAGGTTCGATAGAGGCAGTGAGTTAATTAATTAATTAATTTATTATTATTATTATTATTATTATTATTTTTATTATTATTATTTTTATATTATTATTATTATATTATTATTATTATTATTATTATTATTATTATTATTATTATTATTATTATAAGCATCCCCCGCTGTGAACTCGATGTAACGTCATTGTTTCGTATGCACCGGGTTCAGCTTCCAATCCAAAGAAGTTTCCTGGATGAGTTTTTTTTTTTCACCTGCAAGATAAATGTCGGAAACTTTAATGCCCGAATAATCCCCGAACACCATTTGACATTCATAATAACCCTATCATATTCGCGTTTTTTATAATGAATATGTGTGTGTGAGTAAAAGTGTGCTGTCTCGAAGGTGGCCCTGCTTTGAACTGATTTCTCATCCGGGGCAGGTTTCCATCTCCTTGTGTGTTTTTAAAAGTACGTATGTGGTCCAAAGTGTAAACATCCTCTCCCCACAGGTCATGTCAATGTAAGGTCAGAGTAGCATAGGACACTTAAAAGGCAGCTGAAATGGAGAGGTTAAAGTAAGAATAAGAAAGAAAGTAAGACAGAAAATTATTAAAGCGTGTGCTTTGGTCCAAAAAATTTCTGAAGAACTTTATTCTCAAATACTCCTAATATCCTTTTCTCCCTTAAAGTAAGAGTCCATTTTCGCATCCATATGATATAACTGGTAGAATAATCTTAATATATAAAAAATTACGTGTCAAGTTGTTTGTCCGCGATGGAATCCTAAACTACTGAACCGATTTTAATAAAATTTTCCACACTGTGTGCTGTTGATCCAACTTGAGACCTAGGTTGTTTATAACTAAATTTATAGTCGCATTATTTTTTATTCCAAATTATTTGTTTATTATTTAACAAAGAGTTATAATTATCTGTGAGTTCCATACGATTCTAACAGATGACGGTGTAAGGTAATTGGTTTATTACTTAACCAAGTGGCTGTGCTTTTGTTGCAACCGCGATTTTCAATTGAATTGCAAATATTGATTATTTCATAATTTAAGCGTGTTTGTGTCTATTTTATTTTCAATATATTGATAATAATATTAATTTCGTGTGTAAGTATTAGTTTTAAGTAATCTGGCTGAAAGACAGCAACTTAATTTAAATTTAACTGGACCGAGAAGGGACATTGAATAATATGGCGAATCAGTTCTAGAGACCATGAATGATAAGATATCAAGTGAATTTCCGCAAATTGGTATAGGCCTATGTGACATAAATCTTACATTTAAGAAGAATGTCAATTTAAAAACATATTAAGGTCCTAAGGAACGGAATAACAGAACTGTAAGTCTGTTAGTTATAATATGCCTAATATTACAGAAACAATCTCCATGCCTCAATTAAATGAAAAACAAGATGACTATGATATATCACAAAATGATATTACTATACAGAGACTTCTTGATGATGATGCGAATCCAAACTGCCAACAAGTTCGTAGAAAAAAAACGAAAGTATAATGAAATCAGCAAGCCTCCTCAAAATATTCCATAAATAAATGTATATAATTCTTATGATACACTTATGGATGATACTGAGAATGCAGACAACATAAATTCATCTCAATCAACAAAACCACTTCCACATAACCACCACCCATATTTATACCGGGTGCAGTTAACGTACCAGAACTAAAAAATTGTGTAAAACAAAAACTTTCTGATTTAGATTTCTCACTTAGTTTACTACAACATAATTTAACGTATACCTTAGCCACAGCAACGTGTGGCCGGGACTTATTATATATATATATAAACAAAGTCGGATTAGTTACACTATTTATAACTCGATAACGGCTGGACCGATTTTTATGATCTTTGATTTGTTGGATTTGCCCCGAATATCAGATAACTATTAAAACATCGGAAAAATTAACGTAAAAATATTTAAAGGCGATACGACGTTCGCCGGGCCAGCTATTGTCCACAGACGAAATGAATGAAAGCAGTAGGTATTTCATACGTCATGAGTGTTCCTTTATTCTCAGGTAGAATGTCACTGTATAGCTTGCAATTCCCCGTGCCCCGCTTCGTCTCGTGCTTTCATTATCTTCGTCTGTGGACTATAGTAGTTTTAGATATTTTCAGTTTAACGTTTTTTGAAAGGAGTTGGGACGTCAAGAGTCTCTGTAATGCATAATAGCACGCATTTCCAGAATTGAGCCTATGTTTAATTTCTCTGTGCATCTCATTCCTATCCCACTACAGGCTGAACCAATTCGTTCGATGTATTTTTATTGTTTGGTGCCACGTATTGACAAGTTGTCTATCTCTATATATTGATCCTAAGCCATTTACGAACATACGTTGAGTTGCCAATCTGTTAACCTTTCCTGGGCTTGCCTGTTCAATGTTGAATTGAATACATTACTTCTCTATGTCATCGTTGACAAGATAGAAATGTGGTCTACAACATGTAATAGTGGCGCCTGAAAGTCCGCAACCCAACACACTTCACTGTCTGATGGGTCATCTAACGTGCAGTGGACAATTCAATATTCTCCTAGTACTGTACTATT
Organism: Diploptera punctata; assembly: GCA_030220185.1. Lineage (NCBI taxonomy): Eukaryota > Metazoa > Arthropoda > Insecta > Blattodea > Blaberidae > Diploptera > Diploptera punctata. Next base: position 108,877 of record JASPKZ010010545.1, read on the forward strand.
TCGTCCAGCAGTCAATGCAATTAAATCACTTTGCACTAGTAGATTGAATTACTTTTCAATTACATTTCTGCAAAAGTAATCTACAAACAAGAAGGAAAATGTATACTTTATGAATGGTAACATTTGAGCACATTCAAAACCTTGTACTAAGTCACTCAGTGGCACTATACATAGGTTCATGGCCAAATGGACACTAGCTCTCCATCATCTTTATCCCGAACTAATGTTTTCGAATCACCCCCTGTATATTTTATTTCCCTCGTATCATGGTTAACAGTATTCTCCCACCTCATTCTTGGCATAATAGCACCTACGTTATATCTGGTTTTCCTAACGGGATTCCATGTCCTCCCCATCGCAGTCTACGAGACTTAACTGTTCTTATTGTTTCTGATTTGTCATAATGATCATGCACCTCACTGTTATTTAGTGCTTTGCCATAACATTTGCCGGAACATTCCACACCAATGGAATCCATGTCCGCGTTTCTTGACGGTTGTACTTTTACGGTGAAATATCGTCACTCTTTCGACCAAGGTACTTTTTTTTCGTCTGGCTTATCACTTTCGACCTGTCCAGCATGGATAACCCTTCCGGCATAGATCCCAGGGCCACTTAAGCACACAAACTACTCCATCACGACACGGTAAAGGACAGCATGGATCAAATAAATTTTTATATGCGAATTATTATAGAAACCTGTATTTCAATTAAATCTCTGGAATAATCCTTTAGACTCTAGACATATTTAATTGTTTTTATTATTATTATGGTTGGTTGGTTACTCACAAATCATTATTTAACTATAGTTATTTTAAAATATTTATATATTTAATGTAAACGGCGATGTTTGAAAACAAATGAGAAGCGATAGGTACGCTTCATCTGCTTCTTTTGTTTATCACTGCAACCAGATCATATTATTTATTGCCAAAGGAACGCAATATTGTAAGAATGCTCTCTAGTGGAGAAAAAATGAAACACATCAAACTGTATATTAATTCATTTCTGATGTCGTATGATGTAAATATGACAATTATATTTTTCTGGATTGTTACCTGGGAAAAAATACATTTAAGAAAGTGCAAACAGTGGGTTCTTTTTTTGGTGGTATAATCAATTGCTACAAATGTTTTTATATTAACTCCCGCATGCGGCATGTGTTGACATTCATGCACTATATATACAATCTGGTAGCCGTATTTCTCACAGGCTCAGTCACTGCAAAATAATGGTCAGACCTGTTCAGAATATTAAAAAGGAGGAGCCTTCTTTAATATGGCAATTGTAACACTGATAAATATTTCGTTAAACACGACTCTGATTGGTTGTAAAACAGAAATCATTGAAACGTGATTGGCCACTGAGTCCCATTTGGGGCATGAGTTAAATAGTCTTTGTAATAGTGAATTTTTGGCTCATATATGGCTTTCTTTTCAGAGTCAACATTCTCAGGTTGGCCAGTATGAGTCTCAAAACGGATTCTGGGATCTAATATCACACTAATTTTAGAAAATGGTCTTACTTCTTCAATGATATGATTTTTTTAAGTATATAGCAAAGCTTGAAGTGATATCTTAACATGCCAAGATTACTTTGGAAAAAATAATAAATTATTTTAAAAAATGCACTGTTTCAGACCACCCTATTCCCTTAAAACGTTGTACAAATGTCGTTCGTCTCAAAAGTCTTTGCATTGGAAAACGAACGCCATTAACATTAGTAACACGTGCAATTAAAATCTTTATTGGCAATAAAACACAAAGCACAAGTACATGCACGGGGCAGATAAAGGACAGTTTTATGCAAGTCCAGAACAAACTCATGTCAACGCATTTATGGATCGACGTTATATTGTACCCGTGTAATATATTAACTACACCCGCAGAGCAAAATAACTTCCAAGCCATAACATTCAAATCACTGGACCAGCACAATTTTAAGTAGATAATTGCACACAACCTTTAACGAATTTAAAATTATATGCACTAAAGTGAAAGCATTTTTTCCCCTTTGGTTATAGACAAGCTTAATTTGCCGCTAATTTTTAAATAGATAATGAATAAACAATAAACAAAGTCGTTCTTACAATTTCACACAGCTTTCAATCCTGACGCAGGTTACTTGCAAAATAATGTATTTTCTTGCAAACCAATGAAAACAACTAGGGATTGTAATGCAAATAAAAGTTCTTAGTAATTCGAGGAAAAATGCATTTAAAAAATTGGGGAATCCCCTCCGTTTTTACACCTGCCTTTCTATCTCTGGACCAGAAACATGATTTCCGAGCTTGCTTACTTACTCACTGGTACTATCGAACCCGTAGGTTCATGGCGCGCGACATAAGCTCTCCATACATCCCTATCCTGAGCTAATGCTTTCCAATCATTCCCTGTATAATCTACTTCCCTCAAATCATAGTTCTCCCACCTCATTCATGGTCTACCAACTGGGCGTTTTCCCTCTGGCTTTCCTATAAGAAACTTCCATGAAGTCTTTTATTCCCCATACGTGCAACATGTCCTGCCCATCGCAGTCTACGAGACTTAACTGTTCTTATATCTGGCTTCCTACAAAGACCATGTAGTTCATTGTTATGAAGTCTTCTCCATTCAACTGTCTGATCATCTCTATTTGGTCCAAAAATTTTCCTAAGTACTTTATTCTCAAATACTTGTAATCTCCTTTTCTCCCTTAAAGTAAGAGTCCAATGGAAATAATTACATCTTTTACAAATTGTAGAGATAAATACATTGAAGAATAGCAATAGGTTGTTAAACATCCAACTAGATTTAAATGAATCGCCTCTTTTAAATTTATAATATATATTGTTTATAAAAAAATTGTTTGTTTACATTCAGATGCATAGTTACAGTTGTTATGTACTGGAGTTTATATATAATAACAAAATTCATTCATTTGTAATCATGTCTTTTTTTTAATTTAAAAACACCAATTTCAATTTCCTTATTTATTCAGATTTTTTCTTTCGTTTACACTGTTCTTTTTTTTTTACCTTTGTTAACCTTTTTATCTTATTCACATATACAAACACAAGACAGGACACACACCCAGACCCAAGGTGGAGATTTAAAATCCCCTACCCCGCCAGGAATCGAACCCGGGTCGCCGGAGTTGAAGGTAGGGACTCTACCAACTACGCCACGGCGACGGACTGTCTGAAAAAGGTACAAAGTACTGAAAGAGCTGTTACGAATTATATTGTAATAAATATGAAAATCATATAAAACTTTAAGTTTTATTTTTATTTAATTAAATTCTCATTTGTTTTCAAACATCGCCCTTTACATTAAATATATAAATATTTTAAAATAACTATATTTAAATAATGATTTGTAAGTAAACAGCTTAATTTTATACGTTACATAGTCCTAACAAATGCCACTCTTCATTTCCAAATCCTCTACATAAACTGGAAATCACTCGGGCATTACTTATGACTATTTACTCATGCCCCAAATGGGAGTCAATGACAATCACGTTTCAATGATTTTTTATTTACAACCAATCACAGTCGTGTTTCGCCTAGAATTTACCAACTAAAGTTTATCATAATAAATAAAGCACCTCCTTTTTAACATTCTGAATAGGTCATATCATTATTTTGCAGTGACTGACTCTCCAATGAATACGGCTACCAGATTGTATATATAGTGCATGAATGTCATCACATGCCGCCTGCGGGAGTTAATATAAAAACGGCTGTAGCAATTGATTATACCACCAAAAAAAAGAAACCACTGTTTGCACTTTCTTAAATGTATTTTTTCCCAGGTAATAACATTCCAGAAAAATATAATTGTCATATTTACATCATACGACATTAGAAATGAATTAATATACAGTTTGGTGTGTTTCATTTTTACTCCACTAGAGAGCATTCTTACAATATTGCGTTCCTTTGGCAATAAATAATATTATGATCTGGTTGCAATGATGAACAAAGGAAGCAAATGGAGCGTACCAATCGTTTGTAATTTGTTTTAAAACATCGCCGTTTACATTAAATATATAAATATTTTAAAATTAGTATATTTAAATAATGATTTGTGAGTAAACAGCTAAATTTTATTCGTTAAAGAGTCCTAACAAATGCCACTCTTGATTTCCAAATTCTCTAGATAAATTCACTCCTCACTTCGTGAGTCGTGAATTTATCGATAATTTGGAAATCACTCGTGGCATTACTTATGATAATAACAACACAACATTTATTTTTTATCAAACAGAATCGTATGAATGTTGAAACATTTTCTTTAAAAAACATGTTTATATGTGAAAACATCTCATATTTATTTCGTTTACCAACTCTATTTAATAATAAGAATAATCTCCAATTAGCACTTGACACTGCATGATTATATTTAGCCCAGTAGAAAAACATGGCCGTTGTCAACAGGCAACGTTTATGATTTACGAAAAAAGTAGAAAATGCTTCCATAAACAAATTTAGAATGAAATATTAGCTCAAGTTACCTGAGGCTTGGGCAGAAAAACAAGCTTGGATACAAACAGCCTATCATGTTAAAGTGTTATGACGGCATGCTAACATGGGAACAATCGATTTTGATAGAAAATGCAAACAGGCAATATATAAAGTGCGCACAGGGGAAGAGATGTGTTTTATAAAAGACCCAAACAAAACAACATCCACTCAGAATAATATCAAGTTGATGATAATTGATTCCCCTTCTTCCGTTGCGGGAACAGGGTGCTTCCCTAGTGTTTCTTCTTCTTCTTCTTCTTCTTCACTTCAAGGTCTAAGCGATTCGTCTGTTCCGAATTCACACTTATTCCTTCCATCTCTTCCTAGGTCTTCCTATATCCCTTAATCCTTTTGGTTTATAATGACATGCTATGTTGGGCAATCTTGTTTCTTCCATTCTCTGAACATGCTATTTCCAGCCGACGCGACGTTGTTGAATTCTATCATTACATCATCATCATCATCATCATCAACTTCACGGATTAGGTCTTTGCCTGTTCCGATGTCACATCTGTTCAGCCCAGCGCTTTCTTGGTCTTCCTATTGATCTTCATCCTCCAGGATTATACATTAGTGCCATCTTTGGTATCCTATCATCTGCCATTCTTTGCAGATGTTCTATCCAATTGTTCCTGTGCCCTTCTATTTGTTGAAGAAGTGGTTGTACTTTTAGTTCTTCTCTAATATTCTCATTTCTAAGAAGTTCTTCTCTTGTACAACCTTTCACAAAAAATAAGTGTGCAATTCTATAATTTTTTGAATATATTTCTAATTCACTTCTTACCTATGGGTGAACTACGCAATTTTAGGCACAGTAAATTAAAAAAAAATAGATCCAGAACATACAAAATAAGTACCAATGGGTAAAAGTGTATTAAGGCACAATTAGACTCTTCCAGGTTGTATAAAGTTTCATAAAACTCGTATCTATATAACTGGTTTTCATTTATTCCTTCAGGAAAACGTAGACACCAAACCTAAAATACGACCTTTCTTCCACATCAAAACATTCAACCAATATTCTGAATCTATGAAGGTTTGTCGAGAGAATTGTTAAATATATATATATATATATATAAACAAAAAAATATATATACACTAAGTAGTCTGCACAGACGGAAAATATGTTAACTAACATGCTGTCTTTCTCTTTCTCTTCCTGTCCTCTGTATATGTTCTTTGTCTGGCAGGTAGAGAGCTGACAAATACTATGGATTTTAATGGCCCGTCCTTCTACGCGGTAATTGGCAAAATGAGTAATTTGACAACCCTGTTACTATTGGAGTTACGTGTAGGAATGGGTTGTCCCTTCTCATGACAAGTTGCCACTTTGATTTTTGTGAGGCTGGTAACAGAGAGACGGCAAATACTGTGATTTTAATTTATCCGACCGCTTGAGCGTTCCGTGCTTAAATGGCTAATATGACAACCATGTTAAGAGTTGAATGCAGGCTTTCACGGCCGGTAATCATGATGTTGAGTGATTCCGGGTTCTGTGGCCGTGGTCCATAGTTGGTGTTGATACCAGACGTTTCGCCCTCAACTGCGGAGGGCATCTTCAGTGGCGAGTGCTTCTAGGCGGGCTCGCCACTGAAGATGCCCTCCGCAGTTGAGGGCGAAACGTCTGGTATCAACACCAACTATGGACCACGGCCACAGAACCCGGAATCACTCAACATCAACCATGTTAAGATCTTCCACACGGGTTTAGGGATTCTCCGCCCACACTTAAAACTGAACCATTTTAGTACGTGATCGGATGTACAGTCTTTTCCTACATTCCTTCCACAGATTCGGTAGTTCGGCGACATTAGCGCTAAAACTCTTCCCCTCCGCCCGTGCGAAGTTAACTCGGTTGTGTAATATGTTGAAAATTATTTGGGTTATATTTTCATGGCAAGTAAAACATTAATGGAAGAAAATCAGAAATACTTAAAACTTCAACATATCTGCCTGAAATTCGGAGTGAACTTTCAACAAATGAACATTAGATATTTGTTTTATGTCATTATGGTATATATATATATATATATATATATATATATATATATATATATATATCATGAACAAATCCTGACACTATTAGTTCATGACCGCGTGGACATAAGCGCTCCATACATCCCTATCCTGAGCTAATATTCTGCAATCATCCCTTCTCTCAAATATCCGCCCTCATTCTTGGCCTGATGGCCTGACTACTGGGCTCTTTCCTTCTGGTTTTCCATGCCCCTCTTTCATTCCCATTCGTGCCACATGTCATGCCTATCACAGGCTACGAGACTTAACTCTTCCTGTTATATGTTTTCCCATAAATATCATGTAATATTTTTTTTATTCAATGCCCCAGGTTGACATTTCGACATTTCTGGTGTTCTCACTGGTATTGGCTTGATTGTAACCCACTTCTGAAGTTGGGGCGCCTGAAAGGCTGAGTTACGTTACCCCGATGATGTGATGGGTGATAAATGATAATGAAGTGCCAGGAGAGTTCTTAACCTAAATTCCAGATTTTGAGCAACCACAGAAATAATTCCCTTTAAGGAAAAATTCCAATGGTTTGACCGGGAATCGAACCCGGGACCTCATGAACAGTAGTCAGAAACGCTGATCACTAGCCCATGAGGCTGGACAGATTATGTAGTATTGTGCATTTAATAATGTTGAACCGAGGGTTTAAAAATGGTGTAAAAATGTGAACTACGCAATGTTTTCAATTCACATTTAAACGACAAACAATTGTAACAAGAACCTTTTGAATGTCTTTCTTTGAAGTTATGTTTTTAAGAGGTTTTGAAATGAAATTATTTTTACTTTTATTTAACACAGACATAGGCCTATTACATGAAAAGATTTGTCCCTTTCTATCTCCATTTATTTTCGCTCTTTATAAAATAATGTTTACTGCTGTTCTTCCTTTCACATGACAACAGTCCACTGATTGTAAAGTCCCAATAACTGGTATTCCTATCAAATCCAATTATATTAAATAAATTATGGCATAGATGGAGGAACGCTCACAAGAAGGTGTTTTGTAAACAAAACGAAAAACTCGCATTAATATGTACATATAGATTTTATGGAAACCGGGGCACATAAGCATGTGATCTCTACCAGAGAGATACGTCACGTTAATGGTGCACGAACACGCAGACCAGATTCCGTGAACCATCGAAATCGTGATCATCGACGCCAACGTATTAAATAGCACATTATCAAGTCAAACTCTATCTCATCCTGGTATAACTTGCATATAAAAAGCCATGCACACAATGGAACAAGCATCTATACAACACAAAAGCCTTTCCTATTACACCAAATATGAATAGAGCCAAACATAAAAGCTGTACACCTATGAAGAGCTATTGTGAAATTATTTATTTTATGCACTGTCAAAATATTTGATCAAATGCCATAACTCAATATACATATTATAGTTAGGGATGGTGATTTTCCAAATGCGAAATACTCATGAAGACCTATACCTTTGTATTTTCACAACACATAAACCACACTTCAGCGAGTTTTAGACTTACGACATAATATGGTAATTATACCAAAATGCTACATGTTTTCAATTTTTTCGTGTTTTTTAAAGACTCATTTAATTCATGCCCCAAATGGAAGTCAATGACCAATCACGTTTCAATGAATTTTGTTTTACAACCAATCACAGTCGTGCTTCACTTCGGTATTTATCGAATTTTGATTAACAAAATAAAAAAAAACTCCTCCTTTTTAATATTCTGAACAGGTCATTATTTTGCAGTGACTGACTCTCGAATATAGCAAATAATGAACATATTCCTTGGAACTAAACATTTGATAATGTGCGTTCAATATGTGTGTCTTTAAATAATTATATGACAAAATTGTTTATTAATTAAATAAAAACAAAACTTAGTTTTATTTGATTTTCATATTTATTAAGATATAATTCAGTGACAGCTGTTTCGGTACACTGTACCTTCTTCAGACATGTTAACAAATTATGAATTGTGTTATTGTAGTATATATCAACTGATCTAAGCAACAATACAACAATTATTTATTTTAATTTTTTTTAATTTTTAAAAATTGTTTCCTAAAAATAATTAATAACCTATAATATTGGTTATAATATACAGTTTCATGTGTTTCATTTGTTTTTCTCCATTAGGGTGCATTCTTACAATAATGCGATCCTTTTTGGCAATAAATGATATGATCAAGTTGCAGTGGATGAATAGATGAAACATAACCAAACGTTCCTCATTTCTTTTCAAACATCGCCGTTTGCAATAAATATACAAATATTTTAAAATAACTATGTTTAAATAATGATTTGTGAGTAAACAGCTTAATTTTATTCGTTAAATAGTCCTAACAAATGCCACTCTTTGATTTCCAAATCCTCTAGATAAATTGGAAATCACTCGTGGCATTACTTAAAGGTGAAGCCTGGATAAAAAAAAAGTGCTTTTGACTCCTCTCCATGGCGCGACAGGCCTAGGCCCTTCGCCTACCAGCCGGCTGGACGCAAATCTATGTGTTAATCAAAGTGGTCAGCGTGTCCGGTCCCCCAACCGTTATAGCTGTTTTTCTCAACCTAGAGCCACTACTTATTGTAGCTACCAAAATTTCTCACGATGCTAAGTGGGCACCGATTCCATACTAGCAGAAATTCCGTGAGAAAATGTCTTCTCCTTTGCGACCCGAATCAGTTCAAAGATGTAAAGAAAAATTAAGGTGACTATTTAACTCATGTCGCAAATGGTAGTCAATGACCAATCACGTTTCAATGAATTCTGTTTTACAACCAATGACAGTCGTGTTTCACCTCGCTCTTTATCGATTTCTCTTTATCAGCTCCTGCTTTTGTGATAAAGAAAGCTCCTGCTTTTGTGATAAAGAAAGCTCCTCCTTTTTTAATATTCTGAACAGGTTATACCATTATTTTTCTCCAACAAATACATTGAATATAGTAAATAATGAATAGATTCAGTGATTTTACTGAGTTGTTTATTCATAATATAAAAGATTAACCTATAATGTTGATTATAATAGTTTGATGTGTTTCATTATATCTCCACTAGAGTGTATTCTTACAATATTGCGATCCCATTTGACAATAAATAATATGATCGAGTTGCAGTGAATAAACATAACCTCACATTTCTAATTTGTTTTCAAACATCGCCGTTTACATTAACTATATAAATATTTTAAAACACCGGTAACTATATTCAAATCATTATTTTTTAGTAAAGAGCTTAATTTCCGATTGAGGGTCTTCCACTTTTCAGCGGTTGCCCTTTTACCAGCCGGCTGCTGGCCCTTCACATCCACATGTGTCAATCACAGAGGTAGATGATCAACAGCCAGTGTAGGGGTGACATGTGGTTAGCATGTCGAGTCCCCCAGCCGTTATAGCTGGTTCCTCAACCTGGAGCCGCTACTTATTGTAGCTACCCAATTGCCTCACGATGCTGGGTGGGCACCGGTCCCATACTGGCCGAAATACCATGAGAAAATTTCTTCCCCATGGAGACTCGAACCAGCGCAAGTCCCGTAGCTCTGCGCCAAGACTTCCTACCTTAACCGCTCGGCTACGGCGCGGGACAAGAGCTTAATTTCATTCGTTAAATAGTCGTAACAAATGCCACTCTTGATTTCCAAATTCTCTAGATAAATTCAATCCTCACTTCGTGAGTCGTGAATTTATCGATAATTTGGAAATCACTCGTGGCATTACTTATGACATTGAAAAAGACAGATTGGCAAGGAGCAGAATTGTTGAGAAGGCCAAAACTTTCACGTTTGAAGTTGTCGCGCCTTATGGCAATGATGATGATGATAGAATTTTGTTGTTGAACATAATTTTATACAATTATTTTCCAATACTAATTAATCAAAACTAGGACGTAGGCGGAGTCAATTCACAACACGTTGCTGATAAGCGCTGTTTACTTGGGGGGCGCATACCATTCAATATCAACTTCATTTTTCATTCACGTCACCGATGGAAACAAATGACTGGTTTCATTACACTAGATAGACCTTGACACAGAACAAATGCCACGTGAACACCCTTTAATCAATTCCTGGTAATGAATTGAATCACGGGTATTATAACACAATTGACTACGTATGCATGTAAAAACGGGCCACAGGTTACAAACTATATCGATTACCTTCCATTACATCACATGCTCCTCTGCCTTCTTACTTACTCACTGGCCGTCCATGGCCGCGCGGGCATAAGCTCTCCATATATACATATTCTGAGCTAATGCTTTCCAATCATTCCCTGTATAATCTACTTCCTTCAAATCATAGTTAATGTTATTCTCCCACCTCAATCTTGGTCTACCAACTTGGCGTTTTCTCTCTGGCTTTCCTACAAGAAACTACCATGCAAGTCTTTCATTCCCCATACGTGCAACATGTCCTGCCCATCACAGTCTACGAGACTTAACTGTTCTTATTATATCTGGCTTCCTATAAAGACCATGTAGTTCATTGTTATGTAGTCTTCTCCATTCATCTGTTCATCTCTCTTTGGTCCAAAAATTTTCCTAAGAAATTTGTTCTCAAATACTTGTAATCTCCTTTCCTCCCTTAAAGTAAGAGTACACGTTTCGCACCCATATAATATAACTGGTAGAATAATAGTTTATATATTTTGAGTTTAGCGTTTTTTGAAAGGAGTTGGGACATCAAGAGTCTCTGCAATGCGTAATCTCCTCTTCCTTCAGTATTACATTTTTATACAGTAAAACTAGTTTAATCCGGAACGTGAATAATGCGAAAATCTGTCCAATGTGAACAAATGTATTGTCCCGGCGAAATAATAGTAATTTTAAGTGTATTTATTTTTCATAAGTCGGAATCTGTCCAATGCGGAAATAGAAGTAGGCTATATTTCTTCATTTCATGAAAGAAAATTTTATAAAGTGGAAAGACAGAGAAATTAGTTTCCACTTCATTGAATTCTCGTTAGGCCAAAAAACAATAAGGAATGATTCATGCCATCGGGTGAAGTAGAAATTCTAGCTATACCTGAAAATGTATTTAGGTCTCACTGCGCAACCGTAATGCGAAATTGAGATACATGTCTTACAAATAACCACTTCACTGTAAAATCTTAAATTAGTTAAAAGTTCTGAGACCCATATTTCACAGGTAGCGTTCTAAATTTTCGGAAAAAAGATGGCTAAAACGTATGTATCA